>KK112442.1:121184-136669 GCA_000611955.2 Stegodyphus mimosarum | reverse complement strand
TTTTTTTTTTTTTTTTTTTAAATATCAGAAAGGGCAGATTAATAAGCTTTTTAAAATATATGTTTGTCTGCTACACGTAAGTTGTTTTTTCTTTGATCTCATGATTTTTTGTTTGCCAAATAATTTTAGCTATTTAATTTTGCTGAAATAAATGTTAATTATACATTTGTATTAACATTTTGTATGGTGATCATTTCAATAAGTGGGCCTCCAAGGATATTTCTGCACTTAACTCGATTGCTGTGGGTTTGATACTGCACTACTCTACAACACTTCAGTAAAAAGTACAAAAATTTTTCTTGTACATTACCGTAATGCTTTTCAGAAAACAAATTTATTAATAGAATAATATCTGTTGCTAAGTACAAAATAAAAAAAGTAGTGCTTTGCTAAGTCTCAGAAGCACTACAGAAATTATCAAATTCTGTCTATTATTTCAAATCAAATTTCTCGCACATAGTCTTAACACTGACACTGGGCTGAAATTCAGTACAAACCAGTGGAATTACTATACAGCAGTATAGTAAATCAACAGATATACTGGTAACTTTCAGAATGTGGTCCCCATGACAGGATTTTTGTATTTTGGATCAGAAGACTGATGATAAAGATTAAAAAGCTTTGATAGCTTTATGAAAACTGGGTAAAGAAGGGAAGTCAGAATGATATTACCATAATAAATAAGTAACTTTTTTATTGGATTAAAAACATTTTATTTCAAAAAGATCATGAGACCAGCAAAACAGATTACTTCTAATTTTGCATATCATTAATCATTTTGAAATTATACAATATTCCACTTCAGATTATAATGCTCCATGCTTGTTTAAACGAGAACCTATAGCATAGATAATTTTTATTACTTTTGTGTCTTTTGAAAATATATTACCCCTCAAAAAAGTGACTGGCAAGCAGTCAAGACCAAAGGGTTGAGACATGAACAGCTACTGAGAATATTGTCATAAACAGAGGTGTAACAAGGGTTTTCAGCACTCATGGACAACTGAAGATCTGTGCCAAGAATGAAAAAAAGTTCCATTCTAAAATTTCATAATATCAGTTTGGTGCCCCTGGATGCTGTGCCCGGGGACAGATCTCCCTCTTTGCCCTACTCTAGTTATGCCACTGGTCATAAAATGGCATCAGAGGTTGCTTGTGCATGCTCTGTAATGAATTCTCATAGAAGATAAGCTTTTCACACTACTGCCCTCTTCATTGCTTTAACTTGGAATTATGCATTAATATATTTTACTTCATATTTTTTCATGTACAACAAAAGTGCTTTCATGAAGAGAAACTAAAATATAGACTAAAAGTTAAATTACTTTTGCTACACTAATCATGAAAAAATTATAATTTCTTATGACCTATGACCAGTAGTTAACAGCATACCTAAATTAGGAGAACAGGTGAAAGTCGGCAAGTCCTTCCTTGCAATGAATCAATGAGACCCAAGATTGTCCCATTTCTGGAAAAATCAACTACACGCAAATGGCGAACGGTTTCAAAAGAAGTAAAATGATGTTTCTTTTACTGCTTTTGAGTGTTATGTAAAAATGTACTAGAAAGGTTGTTATACAAAATATTAGGGGGCTAACCAAGGTACTCTAATCCAATGAGGCCACACGGCACATCATTGTTCTAAGTTATAAATTGCAATGCTTGAATCCTTCTTTAGATTTCCTGAAGGGCCATCTCAAATCATTTCAGCAAGTAAAAATTTTGCCATTTTGTTCAAAGATGAGCAAAAAATATTCTATGCACATATTTCAGAAAATTCATAATTTATAAGTTACAAAACATTTAAGATAATAGCCAAAGGATACACATGTCAGCTAGCTGCCTTAGAATTTTCTTGATACTGAAAATTTTGTGATGAATTCTCATATCTCTTACACATCCACCACCTGTTTTTAAGAATTTCAGCATCATATTGAGGATGTTCAACAGATTTGCAACACTCGCTACATAGCAGGCAACTACCCTTTGTATACACTACTTGGCAATATGGTTCACAGTTTTATAATTCATGAATTATGCTTCTCCTGCTAAGATGTTCATAGAATATTTTTGCTCATATTACTTTTGTTGTGCATATTACAGTATTAGAAAAAAGTTATTTAGGGACAATATAATATAAATCAAAATACACTCTTAGACACACACACACACACAAAAAAAAAAAAAAACACGCGTCAAGAAGGAGTTATCCGAATGAGACGAAAATCGGTAGAAGTGATGTACATGTACAGGAAAACAAATGATTACAGTTTGAGAAAAATTGGATGATTTATTGAAGTGATAGAGCTTTACAAAGTGAAAAAGTCAGTAACACGTTTGTCCACCTCTGGCCCTTATGCAAGCGGTTATTCGGCTTGGCATCAATTGATAGAGGTTACGGCCTGAGGGATTTACGGATGTCCTCCTGAGGGATATCGTACCAAATTCTGTCCAACTGGCGCGTTAGATCGTCAACATCCCGAGCTGGTTGAAGGGCCCGCCCATAATGCTCCAAACGTGCTCAATAGGAGAGAGATCCGGCGACCTTGCTGGCCAAGGTTAATGTTCGGCAAGTACTAAGGCAAGCAGTAGAAACATGTGCAGTGCGGGAGCATTATCTTGCTGAAATGTAAGCCCAGGGTGGCGTGAAATGAAGGGTAACACAACGGGCCTTAGAACTTCGTCGACGTATCGCTGTGCTGTAAAGTTGCGACGGATGACAACCAAAGGGGGTCCTATTATGAAATTAAATGGCACCCCAGACCATCACTCCTGGCTCCTGTCTGCCAGAAGACAGTCAGGTTGGTATCAAAACGTTGTCCGGGGCGTCTCCAGACTCGCCTTCGCTGGTCATCGGGGCTCAGTTCAAAGCGGGACTCATCACTGAAGACTATTCTACTCCAGTCAGTGACATTCCAGTGCGAATGAGCCAGACAGCACTGCAAACGGGCTTGACGTTGTACAGAGGCCAATGGCAGTCGGTGCAAGGGGCGCCGTGACCTCAACCCCTTTCCGTGAGCCGTCTATGAATGGTCTTTGCGGTCACTGAAGCACTAGTTGCACGTACAATTGATGATAATGATGCATCTGGGCTTTGAGTGCAGCTCTGACGATTGCTCAGTCTTCACGTTCTGTCGTTTCTCTTCCTTCTTGACGCTGTGTGCGGCCACGGTTCACCCATTCCTGCCAACATCGTCTAACAGTGGTATCGCTACTGCTCAAATGTCGAGCTATTCACCGATAAGACAAACCGGCTTCTTTGAGCCCAACTACACGACTTCTCTGAAATTCTGACATCTGCGCATATCGTTCGCGCACCTGTATGCGAAGCATAGTTACTGTTTACGAGAGTACACGGAATGAAATTCGTGAAAGATTTATGACCTGAAATCATAAATTCTCCTCTTAAATATTCTGCCAGTTGCGCAGATCAGATGCACTGTAGCGACAACCGTTCATGCATTGGCAGCCAAAATGTAAAACTTTGCATTTTCTGTCGAAACCTGTATGCATATCAGTTTGTGTCCAATTTGCTTTATATCTTCTCGGTGCGTCTTTTTTTTTGGGGGGGGGGTCTAAGAGTGTAGTTTCAGGATGCCAATACAAACACACCTTTTGATGGGTGCTGTAACATGCACACAGTGGCCATTTCATGAAAAACATCCATTAAATACCATGTAATTTCTTTTTTAGTCCAAAGGGGTTTTGTCCCTGAAAGACTATTGTTTTCGTTTCGGCATTTTGCGTCGGAAACATTAATTGTCCGTTCACTTTTCAAACTGTTGCCACCAAATAGTGCAGCCCTATATTATATTTAAAGAAATTAAATAATGAAGAATGTGCATAAATGTATGCATGTTTCTCGCATTGTGATAAAACGACGGTACCTAGAGTCATCGAATTTTGAATGACGTAATCCTGCTACTAATATGGGCATATGGAAGCCAAAATTTGAAATTTAGAATTTGTTTTATTATCGATTTCATATTTTGTAAAACTTTAACGAATTTTTGATTAACAAACTCAAGGATTGCAAAGCAAGCAATGGCAACGTTGTACAGAAGAAACACTTTTATCTCCAGCACCTGAGACTATGTACAGGAAATTTCTAAAGATATGCTCAGTTTAAAATTATTTTGTGATATTGTTCTCTAACTGAATTTTATGGTGTAAGTGCGAAGAACATGATATTTAATAAATAAAGGTAACACACAAAATGTTAAAAAAACGCCCCTTTGGACGTAATTTAAAATTTGAAGCATTTTAGATTCACCCCCAACCCTCCTAAGATGAATATGAGTTGAAATTCCAGGACGATTATATTTTAAATAACATTTTAAAAAATTCCAAAAATTATATTAACAATGCCTCTGTACTCGTAACAAACAGTTGTTGTATGCATTTATTTATCATCTTTTAAAGATTCTTGATGGAATTAAAATTTAAAGATTCTTGGTGGAATTTTCTGGAGATCATGATGAATGTTCAATTACCAAAAATGCCTGTTTATTTCTGGGAACCATACTAAGACAAGGTTGAAAGTTAACTGCTGCGAGCAGATGCAACAAATGAGGAAAAACGTTTACGTATGTTGTAATGTTTAGGTATTATTTTAATGAAATCAATGGGCATGATGTGTGCCGTGAAAATACTCTTCACATACTATCATTTTAGTAAACATTACATAAGGTAGATTTTTCATTATTTTTAGCATATTTCAAGTCTTCCATTTACGTGATATAACAGGAATAAAAATTCATTTTATTCTACAAAGGTTATTATCCTGCACTATAGTCTCTGGTGACATTTTCCTAGTCAACAATAATCCAGTGCTGCTAAAAATTTCTAATGAAGTTGTATTCTTTCATTAACTAGAAAAGCATAGAATGCAAAATAAACCATTACATTTTACAGACCATATGCAATTAATATCCACCGAGTATGAGTTCAGAGATGATATTCTGCATTCCTCTAAACCAGTGAACTTATTTTATGGTTTGTTCCTTGACTGGCATTAACAAACTTTTTCATATTTCCTTGACATTTCTCACTGATAAATTACAGATTTTGTGCATTTCATATTCTTGATACACTCAATAATATTTAAGAAACTGTCAAGAAGTACATCATATTTCCGATACTGAGCCCAAATATACATTAAAAATGTAACTGGCCTTCAACGAAATAATACCACTAACCGCTATGACTGTTGGCTATTGACGAGCCGTAACTTTTGATGCCAACACTTAACTGCAGCAGATTGGCAACAGTGTTTTCATTTTCTCTCGTGAGATAGCGGTATGCGAAACCGTAGCCCGTAACTAACCTGCATTTTCTGTAAAGAAATTTATGTTTTTATTACTCTTATTTTTCTTGGCACATAAGAATCGAATTTGTTTTACTGATTGTTAAATGATCGCAGATTTCCGTTAATGACTTAATTTATAAGAAAAACTGAGAAGAAATACTTACAAGTCACATTCCTCGTACCATTCAGGATCTGAAGCTTTTTCCTTAACAGAAGTCTGAAATTTTTCCTTGCCCATCTGAATAAGGACGAACACATCATTGGTACCTAATTGTTCCAAAATTAGAAACAATTACTAACATGGCATTATTATTTTTTAAAGAAGAATTCTTTTTAAATCATGACTTTATTTTTTAAATTAAAGGCAATCAGAAATTTTGGTACTTGTGTTTCGCAGTAGCTTAGTCAAGGATATACGGCACTGACGCAATCCAGGCTTAGGAAATTGCGATTTGTAAACATCCATGAAAACGGAACTCAAAACGGTAAACGATAAATCAGTAATTGATTAAAAATCTATACAGCACACGTTATTGAGCATACACATATTACAAAGAATTTATATTTATTACAGTGTTTAATACAATTTTGGCAGCAATCTACTTAAAATAGCAAAACAGTTCGATTGCACACATTAATTATTGTATTTGATACAACTGCATTAACAATTTATTTAAAATAACAACATACATAAACATTTCAGAAAATTCTGTTTATTATTAAACATACGGGAAAATTTCATCTATTATTTTATTCAATACAATTTATTAAAAAAATATATAAAAACACTAAAAATTCCTTCTTTAACAAACTCTTTTTGGCGGCCACAGTTTAGCAATGGCTGCTTAAAAAGAATAATAAGCAGAATGAGTATTTTACAATGAAATAACCACTAAACTGGCACAAGGCAGTTAAGATAAACAATTTCGATGGTTAACCGATTGCTTCTTGCATCCGCTAATTGGTAACCGTTTGTTTTTCGCCGACGCAGAAAGAGCCAAACCCATTGTCTTGCCAGGTTAGTATAACATAGTAAGTACCGAAATATCAACAAAACTTGAAGTAAAATTATTCCTTAATTTTAAAATAATTAACAAGAAGCTTGTTAATTATTTTAAAATTAAGGAATAATTTGAGTATGAAACAGAGATATTCTCAGTTATTCAAAGCGAATTAAATGGATTTCTGAAGATACAAAAATACTAGCTGACACCCGCCCGCTTTGCTGGGCACGCTATCTATTTGAATGTGAACCTAGGCTTCTTATATGGACGAAATGTCTAATTTCGAATTAATAATTAATGTAATTTTTTTAAATTTAAATTCGGAAATATAGTGCCAGTGAGTAAATTTGTCTTACACAGATTTCCACATCACTCATGAAGTACTGTACATTGGGATGCGTCGCCATTATTTAACGTGGCGGAATCTCCAGTAGGCCTACACCACGAAAAATTGACAACATAAAACTAAGGACATATTTTGAGAATTTTTTAAATATTTGTTCATTTTTTAATTCATTAAGTCACATTTTTAATCAATTATAATTATTTGCCCTTAATTTTTATGTATAGAAATTTTTATAAATAACAACAGTATTTTTACTTTTCATCACAATAATTTATTTCTCTTAATAATAACATTTATTTTCATGAAACTTATGATAACAGTTAAATATATATAAAACTGTAAAATAATATACTTAAATTTATAAAACTTCTCTGTAGGCAACATTTTTTGTACGTTTTTCTGTTGAAGAACGACGAGGTCCTCAGGTTAACTTACTCTTGAACACGCCACATAAAATTGACCAACGTTTGAAAAGTGAATTGAATTTTACGTAAATCCTGTCTAAAGTGGATTTTTGTTATACCATCACATGCGTCTAATTCCATCAGATTACGTAACGGCCCCAGACTCAAAGTGAAAACTATAAGGAAAAACGTTATAGAAGCGACCATTTTTACAAGAAAGTATGAGGGCTGAAAATGCATTCATTCCGAGAATACCACTAATTCCATCAGATTATCATTTTAAATTTAAGCGTTTCAGTTTCCGGTTAGAATTTTTGATTCACTTTGAAGTTTAAAAAATTTTTTGATTCGCTTTGAGTCTGGTGCCGTTACATAATCTGATGGAATTAGGTGCCTGTGATATTATAACAAAAATCCATTTTGGACAGAATTTATGTAAAATCCGTTTTTAAGGCGAGTCTACATCGTGGAATGAGTAACTATGCAAAATTTCAAGTCAACCGGGTGTATAGTTTCGGAGATCTCGTGATGAGTCAGTGGTATTTCGCTTATATATATAGAGAGAGAGAGATAAGAGGAGGAGAAATAGTCAATATTGCTTATCTTCAATTATTAATTTTCAATTAAATGTCTCACAACTTCGTTTCCCTGCAAACAAGCTGGCAGTATGAGATTTTCATAGTCCCCACTCCAGATTACGAGCTGGCCCTGATGTAGCATTTTCGGCCCTCTAAAGCGTTTAGAAGAGTTGGCGTCATGCCTAATTTACATATTAGTACAGTGCACTCTCGATTATCCGGAATAATGCAACCCCTTCTTGAGAGGAGATTTCCCATCACGATGGCCTTGGCTAATGTCGCGGAAGCAGGTCACGAATAATTGAAAAACTTGAATAATCCAAACTATACATTGTATACGTTTATTTTTTAAAAAATAGCATGTTTCCTTTATTTTTAAGAACGATTAAATATTTGTCAAAATTCACTATTTTCCGAAATGCTATAAAATCACTATAAAATTCTATTTTTAGTGTCATTGTATGCATTTTCTGTTCTTGAGACATTTGAGACGATATCCGCATCACTCAAGTACTGAAAGCCAAACTCAATCGCAATCGAACCATTCTTCGATGATTTCCCGATCGACATTTTCGAAGCATTTTACGTTTTCAATTTCTTGAAATACAATTTCAGTTATTACCTCGATTTCTTTACAATTAGATAAATCTCTGACTTCTGCTTTAGGAAGAATCTTTCCCCATGATCGAATCAATGTTATTGTGTTTAATTTCTAGTACTCTGGCGCATAATGTTGAGCGCGTGTATGGGTACTGTCAGGTACGGATAATCCGCAAATAAGATAACTCGCACCCGGATAATAAAGGGTACACCGCATTTCAAACAATAACATATTTTTATGTAGTTAACTAAAACTACAACATTTTTAACTTCTGCAATATTATTATAAATCTATGTGACTTTCATAAGATACTGTTGTCGATGACGTCATCACAATATAATTCTTGAAAAATATCACTCCTTTTTACACCAACAAATGCAGAAAATTCAGTTTTTCTTGACTTAAACACGCTATCAAACATGTTTTTATCAATTTAAACTCACAGTCAGTTGATTCTTGTAATGTATTTCCACTTAAATAATAATAATAATAATAATAATAATAATAATAAACAAGAAACATCGCCTGCCAAAGCATATCAAAAAAACTTTCCAGTATCCGAGTTAATTATGCGAGTTACGGATTAACTGCTGCTATTTAATTGCAAGGACTATTTTGATCATATTTATTTTGCAGCAAGCAAAGATTAAAATACAGAAAATATAATATGTAGAAAAAACATTTGGACTTGCCAATAAACTTCAAAAAATACAAGTAACAAACCCCCCCGAAATAAAAGAATCATATTGTTGTAAATATTTTAATCCTAGTTATTGTATTTTTGATTTTCTATATTGTTATAATATTTTGCACTGTTTTACTTATTTATTGTTTTTAAATAATAATTTTATGATTTATCTTGTGTTTAATGTAATTTATGGCCACATAGCTTGCACAGAATTGTAGATTTTTTAATTCTGAGTGCAACGGTTTTGGGATTGTAAAAACAGAATTAAAACTCGAGATATAGGCAGTTTCGTACTGAGCTTCGTTCGCTGGTAATACTTGGTAATTTCTCTCCAACTTGGCAACTTTCTAGAAGATTCGAGAAAACATATTTTCGATCGATTCTTCCAAAAGTTTCTAAAGCTTCTGCTGCAGAACACAAACAATACGGGCCAGAGAGCTGGGTAGTTCAGTTGTGAAATAGTTGCGGAACAGCAGTGAGTAGCTGAATTACGAGTTACGATTTACCCTGAGAGTGATATGACCGACTTAACGACTTATTTTGTGTGTCAAGAGGAAGTGCTAAATATCTGCGTTCTCCTTGAGTTATTCCCAGCCTTTATTTGTATACTACTTATTATGCCTATTTTCCTAGTAAATTTTTCATTTGCTCCTGCTTATCTGGACTTACTCGAAGAGACATCAACGATCCCGTAGTTCGAAACAAATGATGTCGGAATTTGGGGTTTCTTTAAATGCCGATAATCGGGAAACTGGAAGAACAGCTGAAAGCCACACTAGAAATTATTGCTGCCGCAAGAACTAGTAGCCGCAAGTGCTGCTGAGATGAAGAATTCCATCGACGAACATGCCGCTGAAATGAACATCAGTAGAAATGAAGACTACGACTCACGCGAAGGGTGCGAAAAGGAAGAAATCGAAACAAATGTTGCTAAAATGCGGGAAGAAGTAGCAAAAATAATAGAAAGTATCTCGACAGACCTCACTGAAACGAAAGAGAATATTGCCGCTGACGAAAGGAAAATTGTCGGTGCTATGAGCAAGAGAACAGTCACCATAGGCAGGGGAAGTTAAAAATGTAAAATTCTCTCTACATGAAGAAATTTAAGATCTGAACCAGAGACTGGAAAAGAAGATTCTAAGACTAGAACAAAAAATTGTAGAACCGGTTTCATCCATAAATGATGTGCCAACTCAGCTTGTTTTGAACCTTCCAGCTCATCATGCTTTCAATAACATTCCAGTTCAATTATTTCTTTCCGAAATCAAGCTTTCACCATACGATGGGAAGTGATCATAGTACGTGTATAAAACGTAATTGAAAATGATTTCTCAGACATATCAACGGAAGCCTGTCACCAAAGTGTTACATGTAGCAGTTTATTTGCCAGGAGAAGCAGTGGACATTCTACGTTCGGATATTGATGCCCTAATTAATGCGCTAGAATTGTGGTTCGGAGAAACATTAATATTAAGGATCACTATCGACTGCAGGCTAAGACTCGACAGCAGAAAACAGGAGAGACCCTTCAACTGACATGAAAAGTTAAAACAGCTAACATTTCTGGATTGCGAGCGTGAAATTAAAGACACACTAAGTCTTTAGTATTTTGTGGATTCTGTCAGGGATCTTGAAATACAGAAAGCACTCCGGATAGCGGTAATTAAAGACCTGAAAAGTGCTCTAATACATGCCATTAAAGTAGAGACTGAGCAAAATGCCAATATGGAAATGGAGAATAGAAGCCAGTAATAATAATATTGAGGAAATTAAGAATCCTATTTCAATAATACTGTAACTCTGCTGCTAAATTATGCTTAAAAAATACGTATCCTAACAATATTCCACGCAGTGTTATTGTTTCGCTATAGGAAAGTTGTCGCTCTCACTTTTAACCAACTTAGCATACACAGACCTATTAAAACATCAAAAATATTTTATTTGTCAACTTCTTGTGTTTTACGACTCAAAATTATAACTTTCAAGACAAAACAGGTCGACTGACTGGATTAATGAAAATACTATAAGCTAGGCGGCCTACCTTTTGACATAATAGTTTACGAAGAATAAATTCCTGGCAGCATTACTGGCTGCTTCTATCGACTAATCACTCAAGCTCTCTTACCAGCCTTGAACAGCTGCGAGAATACCAAGACCTCCGACCAACGCAAATTAAAGTTAAATTTATTCCAGAACAGCTCGCTATCGTTCGCTCTAATAGACATAACTGCATGAGATGCAGTTAACCTGTCTAATTTGGAGTCTATGCAATGAAGATGACGCAATGCTAAAAGCGGTGGTGGAACTAAAGACTGAGTCGAATGACGCAATCAAGACGAAATGGAGTAATGATAAAGGTAAGATAAAATGTTGGAACTATAATGGAAAAAACACATCTAGTGTTATGCGCATTCGGTTCAAAAAAAGAAAAATATGTGGAAAGAGTAAACAGAGAAACTACTTTCTTCAAATATCTTCTGTTCACGGCGAAGATCAAGGACTGTGCGTGGAAGAACTGTGGATCTATGTATTCCATTCTACATGTTAGTAGACATGGGAGCGAACGCGAAAATTCTGCGAGCTGATACACTCAAACCTGCTTCTGTGTGGTGAATAGGAACCGCATAAAAAAAGAAATCGTACAAAACTTCACGAGTAGCTATAAAAAAAGTTTTCGCAACACAATTAATTTTTTCTTTATGCAGTGAAGAGGGACCGCATAAAAAAGTTTCATGTGGAAAATAACTCAAAAATACTAGGATTTGAACAAAATGCTTACGAAATAACTAGGAATTGCTTTTTTAAACGAAATTAAGACATGAGGCTTGGCAGCTACCTGGAATCTCGTGAAACGTTTTAGAATATGATTTAGAAGATACAGATGTGAAATATTTTGAAGTATTTTTATTTACATATGTACTTATTTTACGCATACAAAACTTTTTAAAACGTATAAACATTAACCTTCATAGTCTGACGATACGCGAACTTTCTTGTGGTAAATTGGTTCAGATTCGCAATTAATCACTTGAAGATACTAGATCACACTTGTTTAGAGCAGACTTTCTTTCAGTTACCATGTAGTCGGTGATCAGTTTTTACGACGACTGCTGTTTCACTAAACGCTTGTATACGTCTCGGTAGCCAGATATACAAGATTGAAGCTCCTTTTTTTATTGATTATTTATTTAATTTTTTTATTGATAACTTCGTCAATTATGTTCCAATTTTACCTAAGCTCGATAAGGGATCAATAATAAAAAAAAAAAAAAAAAGACCGCACAAAAACCAGGTTTGAATATATAGCTCGCCGATTGAACAGTCACCTGATACTTTAAACGACTTCGTCCTTGAATTTGCAAACCGAGAGAGGAAATAAAATGATGGTACACATAAATTTGCGTTAAGCACATAGTCTATTTGACTGCTCCATGTTTCCTCGGACTTGACTTTCTAAAGAAGTATGGATTTTGTTTAGACGTTAAGAATAATGAATTGCGCACATCTAATGAGGAGTAGATGAGAATGAAATGAACTTCTACACGATAATTGCTCTTGATAATATTGCAGGGTCCTATTTAGTTTTACGAATAGTTATTTTACGAATAGTTTTACGAATAGTTTTCTCCTGAATTCTATTATTTCCTCTCACATTTTCTGGATGCAAATGAAGTAGGTGAAGGAGAGTACTTAAACTGCTGAAACGGAAAGTTTACACAAAGCGTGATTTCGATAGTGAAAGTGGACGTTTGCTAATTTATTCTCCAGCTATTAAGCTTAGTAGCGGATACGCATTCTGGCCGTCTAGTTAGTATATTACTGGTGTAGGTTTCTGAGTCAGCCTGTTAGATTAAATTGAATTGTGTAGTCTAGCACTACATCTTGACATTTAAATTTATTGTTGAACTATCATTTACACTCATGTCCATAAATTAAGGATAATTCGGAGTCACGCGGAAATCGAACTCTAAAATAAATATATCACCTGTAAAATCACTACACACATCTTCAAGAATCATATGCAAATTTCAGAAAGTAAACAGATGACACCGATGGTACGTCACAATGACGAGAGTGTAAGAGAGTGATATATAAGGAATACAGGCAAAGAAGTAAAATTGTTCGCAGGCGCTTTATAAGCATTTCAGTGCAATAACCGAATAGTTATGACACAAAGGACGCATTTGGATGATTTTTTACGTGGTAGAATTATCGGCCGTCTGGAATGTGGGCGTACCCAACTGGAAGTATCAGACGAACTTGGAATTGCCCAGAGTGTCATCTCCAGGCTTTGGCAACGATTCCAAGATGATGGTAATGTGAGTAGACGTTACAGCACAGGTCGCCCCAGAGTTACAACGCCGAATGAGGACCGGTATTTGGCAGTTACTGCCAAAAGAAACAGGCGGAGCACAGCCTCAGACCTGTCTCGTCAGCTCTCTTCAGCCACTGGTACGACAATTTCAAGGCAGACCGTGTACAGACGCTTAGGGCAGATTAGTCTATATGCTCGTAGACCTGTCAGATGCGTTCCACTTACTGCAACTCACTGTCGCCTGCGGTTAGCCTGGAGTAGAGAGCATGCATCGTGGACACCGCAACAGTGGGCTTGTGTGATGTTTTCCGACGAGTCCAGGTTTAGCTTGCAGTCTGATTCTCGCTGGACTTTCATATGGAGAGCTCCAGGTACCCGTTACCACCAAGAAAACATCATTGAACGACACCGTTACGGTGGTGTAGGAGTGCTCGTTTGGGGTGGAATTATTCTGGGTTCCAGAACTGACCTGCATGTTAAATTTTGGAACCATGACAAGCGAAATCTATCGGGACGTCATTCTGGAACAACATGTACGTTTGTTTCGGGGCGCCATGGGCGCAAAATCTGTGTTTATGGATGACAACGCCCGTCCTCACCGTACAAACATCGTAAGCGAATGCCTTCAGTCGGAGGATATCACCCGTATGGACTGGCCAGCATTCTCACCTACTTGAATCCAGTAGAGCGCGCGTGGGACATGCTTGGTCGACAAGTTGCAGCCCATCAACCTCCTCCTACATGTCTACCAGAACTCCCCCCCGGGGGTTGACTCAGGAGAATTCCTGGGAAGTACTGGCTAGGATCTGTACTTAGACAGTCTCAACCACGGGGGTAAAATATCAGGTACTATTGTACCTTATTCTTCACAGGACTAGAACCCGGGTATTGTACCTAGGATGGGATCAGGCTCGACAGGGACCGTACTGGTGCTGGCTTGTCCGCTCCCTTGGCTGTGGTGGAGCTGATATGAAAAACCAGGAGGAGGGCGTGGGACCATGCCCGTATAACCACAAAGGTAAAGTTAGGGCGTCCCCGTCTCTCCGTAACGAGTGTCTACCAGAACTTCGGAGAGCATTGCTTTTTGAGTGGTGTAATATCCCCCAAGATCAGATCGATAATTTGATACTCAGCATGCCTAGGCATTGTACAGACTGTATTGCATCGTCTGGGAGACATACAATGTATTAACAATCACACCAACCATGTAATATTGCTTTTTTGTAAATAGCTTTTTTTTTTGTAATTTGCTCCAGGGACAAAAAATCGTTAATTTTTTTAATAATATCAAACATATAGCATCTTTTTGTGCTCTTTACCTTTTGTTTAATAAATAAGCTTTACAAATAAGTCAAATTTGTTTTGCTTCTAACTCTTCCTTTGCCTGATTTTGCATTATCCTTAATTTATGGACATGAGTGTAAGTTCTCACCGCAAATGGACGGTATTTTGCACGTAAATCCAACCCATCTGTTAACTAGCTTGTGATACATAAAAGGGTCTTTTAGACCCTTTCCCTGTTGTGTTCATCTTTACGTCTGTGCAAGAATTCGCAAAGTTTAACATTTAAATAGATCTTAGTGACCATTTTATGATAGCAAAACATACTAGATCTCACAATTATATCAAGCACAGAAAGCAACATCAGCGGAGCAATCAAAACTCAAGAGAGACTGCTCGTGAGGATTACTGATTTACCGTAGGAAACTACACAATCGAAAGAACTTTGAACTGTAGTTGCCTTGTGGTTTAGCAAACGAAAGTCTTCGTATTCTCCTGTGATAAGTATCGTGCGTAGTTCCGTCGATTAGAAGCAGAGTCCACCTAACGGATTGAAACTGCAAGACATTTAGTAAAAGAACTGAAAGATGTCTTCTCAACTTCGCCTAGCAACGTTGGTTGCACGGATGTAACACAACATCGGATCGACAGGGGAAGAATTAGGTGCAAAAGGCACTTGAATCAGGCTCCTGGGCGATACAATAAAACTGAGTAAAACAGATAGCAATTGCATAAATTTTGCTAGCATAACATTGCATTATTTCGAAGTGAAAACTAGCAGAAATACTAATCCTCGTGTGATGCGTGATTACAAGTCTTCAGATATAGAGTTACTCCGCCGAAACCAGGTCAATGTAATAGCAATAAATTAACTATTGCTCAGCTTGTGGACATCAGGCAATTATATGGCCTATTGTTAGTCTGAACTTTGAAGCAACATGTGTCTGGAAAGAGTCCTCC
>KK112442.1:53989-121171 GCA_000611955.2 Stegodyphus mimosarum | reverse complement strand
AGAACGTCGAAGTCCGAGGAAGCTGGGCGTGGAGGTGGAGCTAACTGTTCCGATCATCGAAGAGCCAATGGCGTAGCTGGAAAGAGAGTACACTTCCAAACAAGTCCGGCACTGAATGGGGCAGGGGCTTAGGTAGAATACTTAATTTCAATGTAAAATTGCCGAAAGAAATGGAAACATGGAGTGAAATACAAAGCGGAATTTAAAAACTTAAGGCAATAATAAGTTATAAAATACAAATTAAGTTAAATGAATTAGTTAAGTGCAATAAGATCGCACCCGGTCGTTTTCTGTTGCTTTGATCAGAATAATTATAATTCATAAGCAGTACTGGAAGTATTATTTACTTTGCTGATATTTTTGAAGAATTTCTTAGCAATTTTAGCAATACAAATATCAATTTTGTTAACATCCAGTTCATTGTGGATTGCATCATTCCTAATGTACCACTGAGAGTTTGCCAATTGCCTTAATGTAACATTTTGAATTTGCTGAATCTTTTTCATTTTAAAATCGCAGACAAAACCCCAGACGGGACAGGCGTAGGTTATGATGGGCCGCAACATGGTCTTACACATGAGCCCCTTGTTTTCTATAGAAAGAGCGGAGTTTCGGACTATTAAGGGGTTGAGTAAAGCTTTAGCACTCCGAAACGTATTCCAAATATATGTAACGTGTGGGGACCATGTGAGTCTTTGGTCTAAAATAACACTCACTCACTAACGTATTTGACTTGCTTGGCCCAGAGAATACTAGTATTATACATAATAAGGGTTATGTTTAAGTCCACTTTTCTCTTGTTGGTGAAGAATACAGCTTCAAATTTTTCAACATTGGTTTTAATTTTCTATTTGATCATCCAGGACTCATATGCTTGGATGTGTTCTTGTAATGCATGTACTACTGAGACCATCGACGCATTTTATTGGAGGATCGCAGTATCATCTGCATATAATGTAAGTGTAGTGAAGGGGTTGTGTGAAATGTCATTCGCATAAAGTGGGGAAAAAAGTGTCGGCGAGAGCAATGAACCTTATGGTAGACCAGCAAGGGTTTCTCGGCGATTGGAGTAAGTATTGTTATAACGAATGACAAAGTTTCTATCGCAAAAGATAGGAATTTATGATGTAATCTCGGAAACCCAGAGTGATTAGCTTGTATGTCAGTCCCTGTAACCATTCGCAACAGAAAGCTTTTGAAATATAGAGAAAGAATCAACACTGAAAATCATTCATCTGTAAAGCAACATTCTGTGCGTCTTCCATTAGCAAAGAGGAAGTTGAGAAGCTTCTACACGAGTTACAGGACTATTACATTATCGACCCATAATCTAGTCTATGGGCATCACCTATCGTCTTAGTTCAGAAGAAAAACTGGTTCCATGTTATTTTTTTATCGAGTACAGACGTCTAAATGGCATTGCGAAGAATGAGACTTACCTTTTATTGAAATCGACGACACCTTAGACGCAGTAGTAGGGAAAATATGGCTTCCTACTTCGGGTTTGAAAAGCGGCTACTGCAAGTAGAAATATACCCTCAAGATCAGAAGGTTGTATAAGATATAGGTTAAGAACTCTGCTAGTTTAAAGAAATACTTTGCGGACTGTGCAAAGCTTCAACGATATTTCAACATTTAATGGAGACAATTTCTGAAAGGTCTCTCATATGAAGCATGCCTTGTGTATCTCGATAATATTATTATTGTCGGACACACGTTTGAAGAGCATTTAGAAGACATCCTAAAAGTACTACAAAAGCTAACTTAAAGCTCAATCCTACGAAACGTAAATTAATTCTTCGAGACGTTAACTATCTTGGTCATATATAGTATCCACTGAAGGTGCACGCACAGATCCTGAGAAAATCAAGGCTGCTCCTGACTAGCATCGCTTTCAAGACGTTCATGAGTTAAGACGCTTTACCGGCCTCTGCACTTACTACCGAAGCTTTGTCTATTTCTTAAATCGCAAGGCCTTTATACTGCCTAACAGAAGCAAAACAAAAACTTTCGTGAACTGATGAGCGTGAATTTAAAACTATGAAGGATGCTTTGACTTTTCCAGTGTGGGCAACAACAAACGAGAAACCTGTCCGACAATAAAAAGGTACTGGGCTTTGTGGAATTCCCTTCACCTGCGAGATGGTGTTCTCTACCACTGATGGGTAGCTGATGACAGAAATATTTTCAAACGGCAGCTCATCTTACCGACATCTATGCGCCTAACTGTTCTGTCAGATGTTCACAGCAGCCCCCTTGGAGGTCATTTTGGTGTAATGAATACACCGCAAAAAATCGTTAACGTCTATTCTAGGACAAAGCTAAGGTAGATGTAAAAAAGCGGTGCGAATCATGTATGCATGTGGAGCTCGATAAGGTCCACAGTCACGTATGAAAGGAAGATTACTGCGTTATAATGTGGGAGCACCATTCGAGAGGATCGCTTTGGACATTATACGGCCTTCAGCTTGTACAACTAACAAGTACATCATAGTTGCCATGAACTTCTTTAGTAAATGGACGGAAGCTTCTATCATCCCTAATCAAGATGCTTCAATCGTTGCAGAACTCCTAGTGGAGAACTGGACTTCACGATTTGGAGCGCCTGTCATAATTCAATTTGATCAAGGATCAACTTCCCATCTTCCATATTTAAAAGACCGTATAATTCTTGGAATGGAGAAAACTCAAACCATTCCTCTACATCCACAGTCGGATGGCATGGTGGAGAGATTCAATCGAACAATCTTAGACCATCTCTCTCTCTATTTCTATCGCAAAAACAGAGACCGAAAGCTGTCCTTATTCCAGAAGTGCAGTTCATGAGGGCATTGGATTTCCGCTATCGCAAATGATTTTCGTCTGCCAAGTGACCTACCTTTCGGACAACCGTCGGACACACCTCCTTTGCCTAAGCAGTATGCGGAAGACCTGCAAGCACACTTAAAAGACATTCATCGGTTAGCCAGGGGAAGAATCAACACAGCCACCCAGAGGATGAAGACGATATAAGATTCCAAGTATAAGAGAGGAAATTTGTTACGGACGAGCTACGGATATTCTGAGAAAGGCCCTACCGTGTTATCAAGAAATTGAACGGTGTAGTGGTGCCTATGAGAAGAATTCCTTCTTCTAAACCTAAAACAGGGCACTACGACAGTATTGCACCTTATTATTAGGTAAATTTAGTTATCTCTGGCCTTAAGGAATGCACTGCTCGGGACGTGAAGTCCTTAAGGAAGGAGCAAAGTTGTAAATATGTGTAAAGATTTTAATTTTATTTATCGTACTTTTGATTTTCTGTATTGTTGTAATATTTTTTTTCTGTATCGCTATAATAGTTTGCTTTTTTATTTTATTTATTTATTACGTTTATAATGGAAATTTTATAGTTTATTTTGTGCTTAATGTAATTGATAGCTACATGTCTCGGTATTTAAGTGTTTATTTGTTGCATAAAGTTATAGAAATTTTAATTCTGAGTGCAACGGTTGTGGAAGTTTAAAAATTGCTCAATTTGAACTCAAGACATAAGCAATTTCGTAACTGAAGGACCTTGGCAATATTTAGCGGCTTTTCGCCAACTTGGCGACTTTCTGAAAGATTTGTGAAAACACCCTTTCGAAGCAAGCCCTACGACCGATTTTTCCAAAATTTTCCACAGCAGATTATAAATATGGGTCGGAGAGCTGGGGAGTTCAATTATGAAACAGTTGCGAAACAGCTGTAAGGCTTACCCATTAGATGAATTATGAGTTAAGGTTTACCCTAAGAGTGATCTGACAAACCTCAAAGCACGACTTATTTCGCGCATTGAGGAGGAAGTGCTGAATATCTGTGTTCTAGTGGAGTTATTTCCAGCCATTATTGTGCTATGTGTACATTATTTTCCTAACAAATTGTTCATTTCTTTCCGCTTACCTGGATTTATCATTCAAAGACACATCAACGATCCCATTGCTCGCAACAATATACACTGCTCGACATTGAAAATGCAACACCAAGAAGGAGTGGTCAGAAAGTGATGAAGACTAGATTAGATTATTCAGTTATCGCAAAACACACGAGGGCTATCTGCCTAAAGGGAGGGATGCCTTCGTGGAGGACTTTCTAAGGGAAACTGGCTCGTATACACGTTACACATGGGGAAAACCACGAAAACACCCATGCAGCCAGCCCGTTCGCGGGATTCGAACCTCGGACCGAACTACCAGTGTTCAGCGTCTTTTACCGCTCGGCCGCTGGTGGGCCCAGAAAGTGATGAAATTTGAAAAAAAAAAAGAGACAGCAAGCAGCAATAAGTGATCTTTATTTCAAAATGATAGTCAGAATATAGAGGGAGAACGGCGTCAGCTCAGTAGGATGTAGGACCACCGCGGACAGCGATGCACGAAGAAACACGTCTAGGCATACAGTTAATAAGAGTGCGGATGGTGTCCTGAGGGATGGCTCTCCATTCCCTTTCAACCATATGCCACAGTTCGTCTTCTGAACGAGGTAGGGGCAGAGTCTGAAAACGGCGTCCAATCAAATCCCACACATGTTCGATTGGTGACAGGTCAGGAGAGTACGGTGGCCAGGGAAGCATTTGTATATCTTGCAGAGCATGTTGGCAGAAGCGAGCACTGTATGGTCGGTCGTTATCTGCTGAAAAATTCCATTAGGCAGCCTCTGAAGGTAGGAGATTGCCACCAGCCGCAGTACGTTATCCAAGTATCGTTAGGCCGTAATAGCGCCCTGAATACGAACTAGAGGTAACCTGGAATCGTAGGCAATAGTGCCCCAAACGATTATCGCGCGGTGGAGCGTTCCACAGTTACTGCCGGATTAGATCTGTCTCCACGTCGACGCCACACACGTGTGCGGCGACTGTCACTGGATAAACAGAAGCGTGACTCATCTTAGAACACTACTTTTCGCCATTCTGTCATCCACATCGCTCCAGTCCGGCACCAATCTAATCGTTGGCGTGTATGCTGTGGGGTCAATGGCAGTCTTCTTAACGAACGCCGTGAGTGCAGGCCACGTTCCACCAATCGACGGAAAATATTTTGTCGCAGTACAAGTGACTTGCGGGACCGAAACAGATTGTCGGCGGATGCGTCGATCCCCGCGTGCTGACGTCACTCTGGTTCACCTGCACACCTCCTTCTTCCCACATTCCCTTGTTCCAATCATATTCGCCATAGACGATGCACCGTGCTCGCATCCATGTGGGTATCAGCTGCGATTTGACGTAAGGTCCAACCCGCCCTTCTCAGTCCGCTCACCATACCCCTCGTAAAATCGTCTATCTGCTGGAAGTGCCTTCGTTGACGGCGGCCTGGCATTCCTCTTACACGTATCCTCCGGAACAAAAACCAACTTTCTTCGATAATTCGTCTGACAGAAATAACGACACGAATATTGCTCATTCTGCACGTTCCTTCCCTTATATCTAACTTCACGTGTGTCGGAGAGCTGCGCATTTCACATCATTCGCATAACTCAGTGACGTGCGTCTACTCTAAAATTTGCATAAATTTCTGACCACTCCTTCTCCGTGTTGTATTTTCAACGCCGAGCAGTGTATATGATGCCTTTACTGTAATAGTCTCAAACTCAAATTGCATGTGGGCTGAATGTGCGATCTCAAAACAGCTGACGGGCCAGAAATTTTCTTTTAACAAAATTAAACAAAATTAAATTTCGTTACTAAATATCTATCAAAATATACATAAACAACAATAATAATATAGAAAAGGGAGCGAAACATCTAATTTTTATTTATTTTCCTCCTGAAACTAAATTTTATTATGTAAGACATTTTTGTTGGTTACATTTCAAATAGTATATTGACATCTAAATATTGAATTCTTAGACTGATATTTCTTTTAAATAACTCTAATTTGTTTATTTAATTATTCAACAATTTACTTTAAATTAAAATACGCAAATTTATTAAGTACGACAAAACTTGAGAATAAGTAATAGCAATAAATCTCTTTTTCTTATTTAATAAGTTTTACTCCGGCGCAGAAATAAAAATATATGTTTGCATGCAAATCATTATAAATTTCTTTTTTCTTACTGTAGCTTGAGAATGGATGGCATTTGCAGCCTAAGAAAGAAATTATTTAGACGCTATCTTTATCACGGATTGCAAAGCCGTATCGATCAATCAAGTTTTTTTTCGTTAATTTCAACAAAGTTATCATTCTTAGTGCAAAAATTCGTAACTGAGTTTATGTATTGTTTGACAAGTACGAACAGAAGTTAGCCAAATATATGAATGAGATTTATACCACATTCTACTAGTTCCACTTATATATTTTCTGGTACGTTATTCATGTCTGTGTTTAATAAAAACAAAATAAACACGGACTTCAAATAACTAAATCTGCAAAAAATACACTGAAGTTGTAACTGAAATGTCTTTGAGCGCTGCATAAAACTGCTTCGGTCCGCAGGTCGCCAGTTTGAGACCACTGCTTTGCTCTACTAATTTAATTGATGTCAAGAGATTAAAAAAAAAGTGGAAAGTAATAATTGTTAATTTTTAATAATCGCATGTTTTAAAATTATTATACAAGTTTTGAGAAATCTCCGTTGAGAGAACAATAGATATAATATTTTTACCTTTCTTTCCTTTACTCTGGAGATTTCGAGCTCGTTGGACTGAAAGAGAAAAAAAACACATTCAGGACAGGCGAGATTACATACAATGTGATGATAAAACAAAGGAAAGAAATTCATTATATTTGGTAGACAAAAGAAATGTAGAGGTTTTTGAATCCATTAACTAATGTGCAAATAAAAATATGTATTTTGAGATTTTTGGTATGAAATAAAAAAATATTAATTGCAAAAATAAATTCTAAGAGAATACATGTTCATGCAATAATTGCACTACACAATGATTGCTTCCTTTTTTACAAAATCATGGATGGAATTATTTTAAAGTCATCATCACGAAAGCGATTCCAAAAATTTCTCTCTTTGGAATCTTTCCAGTATACATCCAATGTATCATCACCAATTCTAAATAAAGAACTTACTCGCAAATCTTTAGTATTATATTCAGCTAGTACCCTGCAGTCCAAAAGATAAAAGAACTAATAGTTCCTAGGGCGGAACTTTTTTACAGCAAAAACGACAGAAATATGATAATTCGTACAAAATAATACACCATCCAAAGACTCATTTTGCCTGTTACAAAAACTGTACATTTGAACTACTGGGGGGGGATAGTGAATCGTGAGTGTTAGTGAGATCTAATTAGTGAGAGTGTTCGAATATTGAAATTTTTTTCCCTCTTATTATGTTTCTGTGAGAATTTAAGGAACTTTTGATTAGCGTAAGATAGTTGTTTCAGATTTAATCAGACATCTCGGCGATGTAAAAGAAATGTGTTGCCACTTGCCAAAGTACAATATATTTGTCTTTCGAATGGCGATTTAAAAGAAATATGATGCCCCTGCCCGAATTAAAATAACTTCCGCGCAGTATTATAATGTTGTTTAGTAAAGCGTAAAATAGTTTACTTTCAAGTTTATTCTGTTATTGATTAGCAAGTTAAGCGATTTAAAAGCAATAAACGTAGATGCATTCCCATTATTAATTACTAACTGGATAGTGAAATAATACTAGCTGGATTCATTAAAATCATCTATATATATATGTATAAAGAAGAGTGTCCATTTGTTTCTTCGGATAATGTATAATTTTTATTCCGATGTGATGAAATTTTGCACACCTGACCTTCAAAACATGAGGCAGGTCCCTATTCAGATAGATTTAGAAAAACGCCATACGAAGTCCTTACTCAGATGGTTTATATTAACACAAAATACCACAGCTCTCACGTCGCCCTTGTTGTGTTTCCGCTATCAGTTTGTCATACACGCTAATCAACAAATTTATAATCGCTGCTTTTACAAAAATAAATATCAATATTTTATACAGGTTCAATTTTGAAATTTCGTCCCCCATCTTAGATTCAATTTGTTGCGTTCAAGCTATCGGTTCTCGCTAAAACCGGGGTTCCGTGTTTCTTTACTTTTTAGAACAATGCATAATTTTCCAGAACAGTATAAAACCTTTAAGCAGACACTGAAGTATGCTCTCTATAGTTTTTTCGCAAATATTTCAAAAACGACAAAGAAATCATCCAAAGTAAAGAGTAATCTCTCCCAAATTGTATATATATATAAGATAAAAAATACGTAACTCAGCTTTATAACTTAATTTAGCAGTAGCTTCTCAATTCCTCATTTTTAATTTGGGTATTTCCTCTCTCTATTCTAAAAAAAGTGACCGCCCAGTGGCGAAGTGGCTAGCGCGTCTTTCAGCTGCACCACAGGTCCGGGGTTCGATCCCCGAACTAGGCAAGGTTTACTCAGCCTTCATCCCTTAAGTGGGTCGATAAAATGAATCCCAAGTTCGCTTGGGGACTAAACACCGGGGGTCCTGCGACAAACTGACCACTTGTCCAGGGCATATGCTGATGCACTCCGAGGCCCAAAGGTCAAGAAAGCAGAAAAAGGGCACTGCAGGCTGTGATCCACTAGGGCTATTGCGCCACTGAGTTTAGTTTATTCTAAAAATACTAATAACTTTTCTGGACTGCGCTATTTTGAGATTAATCTATGCCACAGAGCTTGCGTAAAGCTGATAACATAGCTTATTCGGAATTTCAACTCAAAATTTTGACAATTGAAAGTTTTCTAACCTAAACCGGAATTTTTCTCTTAGTGAGCTTCCATATTGCATAACTGCGCACTTTAGCTTCTTCCTTTCTTCTAATGACGCTTTTTCGCTGTGCTCTCTTCCTATCGCCAAGAGTATCAAAATTGTAAATGTTCTTGAATAGGCACGATTGCAGTGCCAAGTAAATTGTAGCCACAAATATGAGTTGAAATAAAAAATGAATATTCAAACTTACTTAGCAGCCAAGTTTCCTAGTTATTACTGATTCAACATTTCAGCATTCTACGAATTTCAGCATTCTCAGCAATCGAAATTTTACGTTCTGTTCTATCTTTTTTTTAAATCACATATCTATATTTAAAATCGATAATAAAATAAGCACCAGTTCTCACTTACTTCATAAGCCATTCCATGCCGCCCTGATAGCTCTACACCGTCGTACAGTTTTATTCGAGCTTCGTAAAATGTTGCACAATTTACTTTGAAACAAAAAGAGAGGAAAATCACTACTCTGAGATTTCGAAAAAACTACTTTCATCCTTCCAAATGAAACCTTTTCACTCTGGTAAAGCCCCAGGCTACCCCCGGTATTTCAGCTGGTTTTCAAATAATGAAGTTTCTGTAGGTATGAGTGTACGCATGTTTGTTCCTCGCGTTGTGGAAATACGACGGCACCTAAAGCCACTGAATTTTCAAAACATATAGCCCTCTATTCAAACATGCTCATCTCGAAGCACTATTTCGAATTCTAAACTTTCTTACTTATTCTGCAAGAAATTTTCTCCCTTATTACCACGTGCTTTCATGGTACAATTGCAAGCACGTCCACAGAGCAATCGGGAAAGGCCGGAATTCGAATCTCGGTGAGGCCATCATTAGTTCTTCATGTTTAGCGGCTCCAAAAAGATTTCGATCATCAAAGGTGATTTTTATCAGGACAGCCAACTCACATAAATAAAAACACTTTTTCGAGCACCTTTTTTCGAGTTGGCCATTGTCTGCTAACATACGAGAGTGTACAACATTGAGACTCAGTTACCTACACCTTTATGAAGTTCATCGCATGCCATGAAGAATGCAACCTTTACCAAAATTCTGGAACGTTCGTTTGAAGATCTAAATGAACAGTCGTCGACTTGAATGAAGTGACGGGACTTTTTGCAAGTTAGCCATTGTTCATCAAGACAAGAGTGCGCGGTACCCGTATGAAGTTCAGTTTATACCATGAAGAATGCAACTTCATCAAGGTGCCGGGATGCTTATATGAAGATCTAACTGAAGAGTCGCCGATTTACATAAAACTGTCAGCACCATTAGAAACATGAAACTTTCATCAAGGTGTCAAGACGACTTTTTGAAGATCTAAGTAAATAGTCGTCGACTTCAATAAAGGTAGCAAATTTCGTCAAAGTGCCTGAACCTTTATGTGAAAGTATACTTATAGTGGTTTTTGTCACGAGGAAATCACCATCATAAAGGTTCCGGAACCTTTATACAAGTCGGCCACTGTTTGTCAAGCATTCCCAGGCATAATGATTATGTTAAACTAGTCCATTGCTATTTTGAAGGATATTTTTTCTCATCGTTTAATGTTATTAAAATGGCAGCGGACAAACGTGAATATATTACCCCCCCCCTCTTTAATTAATTCAACTTAAAGCTGCAGTTTTTATGATTTAGGAGAGACCAAACTGTCTAACTCCTAGTTTCAAAATTTAAAACATTCTCATAAAATGGATAATACATTTTCATAGAACAAAAATAAATTACCATTTTTAGAAACACTTTACACGAGAGCAAATTACCCAAAGAATGCAAAGAACGTGATGGAAATGGCGGTGGAATACATTTCAATTACGTATTTGTTGCAAATACAGAGCTGTAAAGATTTCAGCACTGTATTTGCAACAAATAACATTTAGTTATATGAAGTTCAAGTTTACATTAGTTTCATTACCATTAACAATCAACGTGAACAACGCATCATAAAATCTATAAGGAAGCTAATTATTTTACAATGTGATATAAAACTCACTCAGAGATTTGAAAATGCAGATTTTATAAACATTTATTCCTATTCGTTAGAACTTAAATACGCTAAGTTACGAATTTCCTATTAAGAATAATTGATTTTATACGTGAACCACTATTTTTCACAGTTCTAAACAAGAAAGAACTACAGCGATTTAAGCAGCAACAAGAAAACTTGTCTTCATAACATTGTTCTCAGAAACTTCAGCTCATTAATTATAAGTTTTAAATAAAAGCTTACTTTATAAATTTTTTATATAACTTATTTATTAAACGAAGGCTTCTGATAAACATCAATAAAACTAAATTTTCAAAATTTTAAATTAAAATATTTAATATTTTTTTATCATGTCAAAACTACAAACCTCTGCGCTTTACCGATTTCATACTGTGCCAAAACAGGCACACGCATATTCTGTGAGGAAAAAAAAGATATCATGCAAATTTCAAAAGCAAATTTTTACAACGTTAAAAACAATGTTACGAATTTCGTAGACATAAAACTAATTTCAGAAGTTTTTCGTATAATTTTAGTAAAATTATATGTGAAACTGTATTTTTGTTAATAATGTAACATGAAGAAATTAAGAAATGAAGCTTGCCGGAAAAGTAAGACTAAAGAGAGGGGCAAGTCTATTTAATTTCGAGTAAATGGGTAATATGGTGAGATATCGCCAGGCTGACAACGGTTTTGGCGACAAATTTTATCGACAAATTTGGCAGTAAATCGAAAAAAGTCAGGTACCTGTATAACTGTATTGGGTATTGTAACTGAATAAACGTAATTGATCATTACATGCAACTGTAACCATATCTGGTCCTCATATGCCTTCCAGTAACTTCGAGAAGTACTAGAGATTTCTCGGCGGCCGGGTTAAGAACTGTATAAGACCGGAGAGAGCACCAGTTTACTAGTTGTTAATTCAAAGCGATTTCGAAGTATTGAGATATAAGTGAGAGCTTCGTCTTTTAGATTACTTTATATTGCATTGCGTTTAACGTTCTAAGTAATTTGAAGTATAACAACTGATTGTAATCTGTGATACTGTGAAGAGCTGTACAAGTATTTTTGTGTAAAGTTCCAGAACTGTCAGTGGTCCTTTCGGTAAAATAAATTGTATGAAGCTATCATCAATTATCACGTGTGATTCGATCTACCTTTCTAGAATTCTTTCCTTAAATGACGCCAAAAGATGCATTTCAACACGAATACATTCCCGTGCAAATACGCTTGGCAGTAACACGAAAAACCGTGCAAAAGCACCCGCGCGAAACTTTACAAGAGTCACAAAAAATAAATAACGAATGTCACAGGCGGACAAGAAACAAACGCTTTTTAAAGAACGCGAGTACTCGCAATGTGCAGGTGCTCAGCTAGCATAAAAAATGAGCAACGTAAAAGGGAGGTTAAGAACATATTAGAAACATTCCTGATATAAATGCACCGTTTATAACAGAGAGTTGTCTCAACAACAACTAATTCCCCTGGCCACGCTGAAAAACTTGAAAATTTCACAAAATTTAATAACCCACTAATTTGAAATGGTAGTATTATGGATTGAGACTATAGATAACGGTTATTATTCGAAGTTCTACACACTGAAGATTCAAATCTTAAGAAGCAGATTACTGCGATCAGAAGTTCTTGAAGCAACAACATGAAAGACCTTAGATGATTGGACATTCAAAAAAGGCAGTAGAACTTAAGCTACGACAAACTACAACATACCAAGTAGCAAAAATAAAATTTAGTACACTTTTGGGCATATACGTATATAAAAACATTTACAGACTTCATTACCTCCCGTCGACTTAAAGACTGTCTCAAAGTACCGGATTCAATATGCGTAATGTAATACTTTTATTTTTGAAAGATGAAAAATATTTTTACATAATTACAACAGGTCAATGTTCGATATAGGAATAAAAAAATGTCTGGCATATATCCTCCACGACTTGTTCTACTGCACCGTACTCTCTCGAAGAAATTCGTAATCACTTTCTCATGTATCTGCCTATTGAGATGACTAATGACACGTTCAGTTTCTCTTTGTTTTATTTTTACTCTTGAGGTTCGGATTCGTTGAGACTTACAATAAACACTGTCCCCCACAACTGCGACGTCCTCAACAAATCGGCTGCATCGAGTGCACGGTGATTCGAACCTCTGCCCTCACATTTCTTTCATCAGTCTGCAATTTGCTGTTCCACTACCTACACTTTCATTTAAAAATATTGTAAGCTTTCTAACAGTATGTGCATAACATTCACGATTCTTGTAACGACTTTAAAAAATCAAAACTTGATAATTTATATTTGGCATTCAAGACTTTATTTGACAGCGTATGTTTCAGGTGCTTCTCGCGAGGGAGGCTTTTCAAGACGATTAAAAACCAATGAGCCAAGTAAGACTTTCCAGTCTAGCAATGCTTTCTCTCGAAACTTAAAAAATTAATTCTGATGAATGTATAAATAAATTTTCACAACTCAAAGCTCGCAATAAAACAGTTTCAGATTTTTTTTTAAATCAAAAAAGAAATTAAAAATTTTTAAACCATTAAAAATGGCACAATAATAAGTTTTTTTAAATATATGTTTGTCAGCTAAATATTGGTCTTTTTAGTATTATTTTTTTTTCATTTCTAGATCATTTTAACTTTAAGATTTTAATTAAATGCATATTAATATCATATTTGTGTTGATAAATGATTTATACGGTGATCATTCCAGCAAGGGGAGCCTGTAACGTTTCCGAGCTTTTATGGAAAAATAGCAAGACAGGATTGTCTTTTTAAATTTATTTAAAACTCAACAACAAATTCATTCGTGGTTAAATAAATGATGAATAGCGTAAATTGTTACATTGCTACATCTTACAGAAGGGAAAAAACGAGTTTCCCACAGCTTCCTCTGACTACATGTCCATTCAACTCCACTGCTTCGTCTCTTCTCACAAAAAACCAGCGAACAGCCGTGAGCAAGTCGGCATCATAAAAGCATTAGGGGATAAAGACCCATTAGCCTTCAGGACATTCTCCCTCGTCGACCGCTTACACCCTGGCTCTAAAAATGAGTTTCTTTAAGTTAGTCCAAAACAGGAAGTCTCTAATAATAACCAGCTGGTTGTTTTCCTAATGATTCATTTGCTGTTACAGTTTGTCACAGCTTCCTTCCCTCCCCGAGGGGGGGGTCTTCTGGACCATAATTACCACCATTAGAGTTCACCATATTGTTAACAAAATAAATTACAGTAAACACACATTTTTACATCAAACAGGTGTAAGTACCATGGATTAAACATGAAATTATATTGAGGGCAGTGTACAAATAATATAACATACTTAGTGTACAAAAAATACTAATTAATGATTAATTACATTCAGACAAAACAGAGCTTACTCCTTTTTAGACAAATAATACACACTATGCATTCTTTTACTTATATAGATTTACAGAAGAACCATACAAGACAGTAAAAAATATAAAATCAATATAATATCAAGTCTTTCGGCTTAGAGCATCAGCATTTTTATTGAGTTTCCCCGAACGATGAATAATTGTGAAATTGTATGGCTGAAGAGCCAGAGCCCAACGCATTAAGCGAGGATTATTACTGGCATTAGTTCGTAACCAAGTTAGAGGATTATGATCAGTTTGCACAATAAAGTCTTGCCCGTCTAGATAATAGTGAAGTTTCTTTATACCAAACACTATGCTGGCGCATTCCTTTTCAGTGGTGCAGTACTTTTTCTCTACCTCGGAGAATTTCTTGCTCAGAAATATAATGGGATGTTCTTCTCCGTTACTAGTGAGCTGTGTTAATACAACTCCCATACCATAATCAGATGCGTCGGTTTGTAGAATAAAGGGAAGAGTAAAATCGGGTGCATATAAAACTGGGTAACTTGTTAATTTCTCTTTTAATTCCGTGAAAGCCCTTTCGCTCTCAGCATTCCACAGAATATCACCCTTTACTGATTTTCCTTTTAAAAGATCCGTCAACGGAGCGGCGATTGCTGAGTACATCGGAATATAACGGCTATAGTAGCCCGCTAATCCCAGAAATGCTCTTATATCCGTTTTAGTCTTGGGTGTTGGGAAATCTCTTATAGCTTTGGTCTTAATTTCCGACGGTTTCCGGTACCCTTGGCCTACAACATGGCCCAAATAAAGGACATGTTTTTGAGCAAAACGACATTTTGAAGGTTTAATGGTCAATTTCGCTCTACTTATACGTTTCAGCACAATTTCCAGATGCTTGAGATGACATTCCCAGGTTTTTGAAAAAATAGCCACATCATCCAGGTAGGGAACTGCAAATTCTTCGCATCCATTTAATACCTCTTGCATCATCTTGGAAAAAAAATAAGGAGCGTTTTTTAAACCAAAACTTAACCGTAATGGCCTGTAAGTGCCGAAACTGGTTACAAATGCGGCATATCTTTGAGCATTAGGGCTTAAGGGTATTTGCCAATATCCCTTAGCTAAATCTATAACCGTGATATATTTTGCAGAAGCAACTTCTTCTACCCGTTCTTCTATATTGGGTAAGGGATAGAACTGGGTACGTGTGATTTCGTTTAATCGTCGGTAATCCACACAAGGTCGAGGGTCCTTATTTGGAGCTTCTACGAGAATCATAGGAGAAGTGTAGTCTGATTCCCCCACCTCAATAATTTTTAGGTCAAGCATTCGTTGAATTTCTCTTTTTAAAATCTCATTTTGTCGATGTGACATTCGATACGGCTTAGATCGTACCGGCTTATTACTGATAACTTCAATATCATGTTCTACGAGGTCTGTCATTCCCGGCTCGTTAGAAAAACTTTGCGAATATTTATTTAATAACCTCTGCAATTGATCTCTTTGAGTAGGTTCTAATAATTCTTCCAAATTGCTACTTTTAATAACCTCAGAATAATCGTAAACGTTTGGATTTGTATCAATATTAGGAAAATCTATTTCAGTCTCAATCTGGTCAGAACACTCTTCGCTACAAGACAGGTAATTAATTACCTCAGGTCTTTTATAATATGGCTTTAACATATTGATATGATAAATTTGGGATCTTTCTTTTTTCCCCGGTAAGGATACGATATAATTTGTTTCGGATACTTTATTTTCAACTTTGCCCGGTCCTGTCCATTGAACCGAAAGTTTATTTGCCTTAGAAGTGGCCAAAATTAAAACCAGATCACCTTCTTTAAATTCTCTTTTTATGGCATTTTTATCATACCATTTTTTTCTCCTGAGTTGTTGATCTTGCATTTTCTCAACTGCCAACTCTTGACACTTTTTTAAGCGATTTATGAGTCTAAAAACATACTCGGTTACTGGTTGTTCCTCCTCTGGTGAATCCGTCCAATGTTCGTATAACAACGTTTCTGGAGTACGCAAATTTTTTCCGTGGACAAGTTCCGCAGGTGTGAAACCCGTGCTTTCATGCGTCACAGTTCTTAAAGCAAGAAGAGCCGCCGGTAGCACCTGTTCCCAATCAGAATCAGCCTCCAAACATAAAACTCGTAATATTCTTTTTATAGTACGATGAAATCTCTCCACTGGATTAGACTGAGGGTGGTGTACCGAACTATGACTAACTTTGATACCGAAACGTTCAAAAAATTCTGTGGTCAGATTGCTCATAAATGAAGTTCCTTGATCGCACTGAATCTCTTTAGGGAATCCCATTCTGCTGAAAAGATTTAACAACGCATCCACTATTGTAACCGAAGTTATATCTTCGATTGGAAGAGCCTCTGGATATTTTGATGCTACACATATAGCAGTTAGTATATATTTGTTTCCTTTAGATGTGGTTGGCAAGGGTCCACAAGTATCTATGTTTATTTTTGAAAATACTTCCGATATCACAGGGACTAATTTCAGAGGCGCTTTTTTTCTATCGTTAGATTTCCCCACTCTTTGGCAAGGATCACAAGTTCGAATATAAGTTTCCATATCTTGATAACATTTGGGCCAAAAAAAATATCTAGCTAGATTATCTTTGGATTTAGTTACGCCCAAATGTCCGGACACTTGTTCATGACATAAACTCAATATCTTCTCCCGACAAGTTTCAGGAATGACCAATAATTTCCGTACATTTCCTAAACGATCTTCTTGACACTTATACAGCAGCCCCTTTTCTATCTTGTAAATATTTGTCGAAGAGTTATTTTGAGAGTCTCTTGTCGCTATGTCAAAAAGCGGCTTTAAATCTTCACTCTGTTGCTGTAATTGAAGGAATTTAGTCTTGCTTATTGAAAGTAGAGGAGGTAGGTCATTGAACTCCGAAACGGGCAGGAGCGACTTTCTGTCTTCCTGTTCTTCTTGTTCCGTCCCCTGGGAAGTATAATCGTTCGCGAGGGAGGGAAAACTCGGTAGGGGTACAATATTCGTATGCTCACCCCTTTCTTTTGCTGCTTGAAGGCCTTTCTCTTCGCTATTGATCATTTGTCGACGTTTCTGAGCCCGCGTCTCCACTGCGTTAACTTGGAAAAAGTATTCCTTATTTTGATTTTTTCCTAATTTTGCAGCCGTCCGATTCCCTAATATATAACGTCCTTGATCAAGCTCATTTCGTATGACTGCGGCCTTTGTTAATATTCGTCCAAATTCTGCTTCTATTTCAACATGTGCTAGGGGAAGACATATAGGTGATTCATCGAACGGTTGTTTTACCCAAACAGTTTCTCCTGTTAACATTGAAGGGGTAATGTATTTTTTACAGATCACATCAATGGATGCTCCAGAATCCCGTAATACAGGAAGATCGAACCCGTTAACCTTAGCCATTGTAGTGTATGGCGCTAAATAATCTTCTTCATTCTCTTGTACCCTGTTAACAACAGCCGTAGATTTAAAGTCTTTCTGAGCTTTCGGACACTGCGGCCTCAAGTGATCGATTGAGCCACAAGTATAGCACTTAAGAGGTTTACGTACTTCAAAATGACGCTCATCTTGATTTCGAAAAGTTTCTGTTTTTTTCGAAACTTTTTCCCCAGCCTGTTTATACCTTGGCGAATCTCTGAAATTAGGCTGATTTTTATTTCTCTTTTGCGACTCCGAACCATGAACTGGAGAGACCTTTTTCCGGTATTCACGTACGTTTTCATAATCTTCTAACAACTCGGCTAATTTATTTGGGGACGTTATCTTGGACCATTCATCAATAAAATGCTGGCGCACTTCGAAATTTACGCGACGCTTCATTTGATCCGTTATCATCAGGTCTTTTAAAAGTTCAAAATCATTAATTTCCAAGCCCGAGATCCATTCTTCAAAATAATTTCTTAATTCAAATGCGAAATCCCTCCAAGTGGTTTGAGCGTTTTTTTGGGTTTGCGAGAATTTGATTCTAAATTTTTCTGGGCTCAGTTTAAACCTTTTAAGAAGTATCCCTTTTATGTAAGCATAGTCATAAGCCTGTTCTTCTGGCTCTCGCATAATCAGCTGAACTATCTCTGTTGGCAAAAGTGTTAATAAAACAGAAACCCATTCTGATTGGTTTAGATTCGCCCTCTTTGCTTGGCGCTCAAACATGACTAGGTACAAACTAACATCATTCTCTTCGGGATCAAATTTTTGGATCATTTTTTGAAGTTCAAAATGGTTTCTTCTAGGCATACTTTCTTCATTCCCATCAATTAGATCCTTACCTTTAGCGGCCTGCAATTTCATTTTGGTTATCTCGAATTCTCTTTCTTCTCTCCTAATTCTATCTTGCCTCTCTTCGTCTTCTCTCCTAATTCTTTCTTGCCTCTCTTCTTTCTCAAGTCTCACTGACGTGATATTTTCCAACAGACTTTTAATTAGTTCCTCCTCGTAGGCTTCATTTCCCATAATCAGCTGTCTTAAATCTAATATCCTAAGCTGGGGTCCAACCTTTTCCCCTAACTCTTCAGCCAAGGATTTAAGGTCCTCTTTTCTAGCTTTTGCTAAGAATGCCATGATATACCCTCAACTTATACTCTAAATCTAATGAATCTCTCTCTCTCTCTCTCTATATATATATATATCTAAATTTGATATACAACTAAAATTTACAATTCTGAGGCTCAAAATTTAACTCTTAATTTTTTTCAGAACAATTTCTGGTATTCTAAACATACATTCAAGACAATTTACACTATACTGTGAACAGGATGCACTCAGTTGCAATTAGTTAAATTGAGAATTTAAGATAATACAATATGCTTTAGATAATACAATATTCACATTCAGATCATCAAAACTTTCATAGTATATTAAGGTATGCATTCAAAAGTAAATTAAAATAAACGTATAAATACTCATAAATATCAATACAACCACAGTTTGAACGTAAGATATTAGTGATTTCTAAACTTTCTGTTAACACTTTCAACTGAAAATTTTCACTTCTCATAATTCTTACACAAAATGATAATTCATATTCTGTACTGAAAATCAAATAAACAACAGTTTAATTTTAAGCTACCAAGATTTACTTATCTTCATTTTTAACACAATGAACTGAAAATTTTTGGAATTATAATTCTTACGTACTTATATTTCTTACATGAAATACATTCTTACAAACTTATAATTCTTACATACCATAACAGTTTACATTTACTTCTAATAATTATAACGTTCAAGACGACTTAGAATTGATAATTCAGAATACCCTTTAAAAGATAGAATCTTTAGAAATATTACAATTTTACTCTTCAATTATAGAAGCATAATAGTAGCAAAACTCACAACAATTCACTCTATTAATACAACTTCAAATTCTTAAGATATTATTTAATTATAATTTCTGAATTCAAAATTCTAAATTTATTCCTAAATTCTTAAATATATTTTCTTATCTGAAACATAAATATCAATCAACGCATTTGCAAGCTTCAACGAAACCAATATTTGTTAGAAAACATTTACCTGAAGTGACATAAATGACACAATAGAAATACTATATTTAATAAACCTCACTGCCTCAATATAAAAAATCCAAGGTACTTACCCGCCTGGACTGTAGAGTTGAAATTCTGATTGAAGCCTGGAACATGAAAGTGTTGAATCTCACAACTTAATTCTTTTATTGGACGCTGAAGGCACATGCACTAAATTACCACACAAACGTATATCACCACACTACACTTTCCGGACACTACAACTTAAAGATGCTGAAAATCTTCGGACAATGGCTGTCCCACTAAACTTCAAGCGAATTGAATTTCGGATCCTGGTGGTCCTCTCTTTCAGCCGGACTGACGTCTGGAATCTTCTTTAGAAAAACACAAAGCTGAATTTCGGAGCCTGACGGTCCTTTCTTTCTTCCGGACTGGCGTCTGGAATCTTCTTTATAAATCACAAAGTTGATTTTCGGAGCCTGACGGTCCTTTCGTTCTCCCGGACTGACGTCTGGAACTTAAAAACACAGAGCTGAATTTCGGAGCCTGACGGTCCTCTCTTTCTCCCGGACTGGCGTCTGGAATCTTCTTTATAAATCACAGAGTTGATTTTCGGAGCCTGACGGTCCTTTCTTTCTCCCGGACTGACGTCTGGAACTTAAAAACACAGAGCTGAAGTTCGGAGCCTGACGGTCCTCTCTTTCTCCCGGACTGACGTCTGGAATCTTCTTTATAAATCACAGAGTTGATTTTCGGAGCCTGACGGTCCTTTCTTTCTCCCGGACTGACGTCTGGAACTTAAAAACACAGAGCTGAAGTTCGGAGCCTGACGGTCCTCTCTTTCTCCCGGACTGACGTCTGGAATCTTCTTTAGAAAAGCGCGGAGTTGAATTTCGGAGCCTGACGGTCTTTTTTTTCACCCGGACTGACGTCCGTATTCTTTCTTTGTTAAGCACAAGAGTTCTCGTTCGATGACCAAACTAAAACTGCTTCGTGGATTTTCATCATACCTGCTGCCACCAAATTATTATAGCTGTAACGTTTCCGAGCTTTTATGGAAAAATAGCAAGACAGGATTGTCTTTTTAAATTTATTTAAAACTCAACAACAAATTCATTCGTGGTTAAATAAATGATGAATAGCGTAAATTGTTACATGGCTATATCTTACAGAAGGGAAGGAACGAGTTTCCCACAGTCTTTCTGACTACATGTTCATCCAACTCCACTGCTTCGTCTCTTCTCACAAAAGACGCAGCGAACAGCCGTGAACAAGTCGGCATCATAAAAGCATTAGGGGATAAAGACCCATTAGCCTTCAGGACATTCTTCCTGGCCGAATCGCTTACACCCTGGCTCTAAAAATGAGTTTCTTTAAGTTAGTCCGAAACAGGAAGTCTCTAATAATAACCAGGTGGTTGTTTTCTTAATGATTCATTTGCTGTTACAGTTTGTCACAAGCCCCAGAGAGGTTTCCCCTCCCCCCCAGAGCTCGATAGCTGTAGGTCTACCATTGATATGTGCAGATCAAAATTAATTTTAATTTGTTGATGTTATAGAAATAACACAGAAGAAAAATTAAATGATAGTTTTCGTTTCAAAGTATTTATTTTAAATATATTATAAATACTTTTCTTCAATTAAAAACAAATTATAGGTGATTTAACTAGTAATAAAACACAATTTTATTAAAAAAATAAATAAATAAAGGGGCAACCATTGCATTTTGTTGATATAAATTTAGAAAAACCAGTTTTACCCATGACCAAATATAAATATAAATGATACCTACTAAAATGTAACACAAAATTTCGTATTGCAGACCTTTCTCTTTTTATGGGAATAACAAATTAGATTCTGATTACAAACGATCAACCGGAATTTATAGTTATTTATAATTCGTAGCAAAATATGGAACATCGGCATATATTGCGCTGACAACATCAGATTTTTTTATCCTAGAGTATGGTTGATTCATCAGTCCAAAGGCATACTTTAGATAAGCCATTCTGCAATTAACATTTCGACAGGAAAAAGCTTTTCTCATCGCAGTTTACAGAATGACAATTTACACACGGAGAAATAAATTAATACTTTCTAACACGGAAGCGATGCAGAAATCTCGTACGAACGTAAAAACAAAATAAAGAGTTCTCCGACTTCATCAAGCACGAGAACAACTTCGTTCGAAAGTGTCAAAACAAAACTTTCGAAATCAGGCTATGGAACAAACGCAAAGACAAACTTGCATGCGCGCGTGACAAAAGCTGTCAGTTACAGCAGGCACAAAACGATTGCAGCAACAAAAATGACGACTTTGTGGAATACGCTAAATTTAAAACTAGATGCCGAAGCCAGCCGTAACTCTCAGTTCGAAACATTTCGGAAAAGAACAAACGCATTCCTCTCCGCAATAATAATCGCAGGCGTAGAAGCGAAGATAAATAACTGCAGTCGTTGCAGCAAAGAATTTGCGTTGGGAAAAGTAAAGCTTCAACAACTCAGCAACGCCACGAAGAAAATTGAGTCGGAAATGTGTAAGACGTCGGCAAAACTTTACAGGCGTAAAGGCAGGCCTTGAAATTCATCTATGAATGCGATCCAAAAGCACCAGCAAAATCGTAGAACCTGTCAGAGAGCTATATTGAACGATTTAAAAATGTGAATCATTTACATGAAACTTATAATTCTTATTTCTTTAATGTTAGAAATACTTTTATGTTGGCAGCTTTAATTTCGTTAAAAACCAATTTCATGACATAAGGTAATAAAACAATCGCATGTAATGAAAGAGTGAATGGAAACTGAATTGGAACATTTTATTTTAAAATTATAAATCCATAATTTTAAAATTAAATAAATCAAATTAATAAAATGTAATTAATAAATTAAATAGAATTAATTAATAAAATTTAAATATATAAAAAACTTAAAACATTTTAAAATTATAGCCTTATTATTAGTGAAATCAGGAACATTTGAATGTATCTCAATATGAAGTTTTCTTACGCTATGCAGATTCTCTGCCTTACTTTTAAGTAAGGCTGCCCAAAATTTCTAAAAACCAAAAAAATAACATGTAACAGAAGCAATTTCAAATTTACTTCTGTTTTTAAAACCTAAATCTTAACCAGAAACCGTTAAAAACACTCAATAAAAATTTTATCTTTTGGACAGTGAAGGAGCTCGAAAGCATCTTCGGAATCACTAAATTATCCTAATTAACATTTCTTATCAATAACTTTCTGTAATTCTACCTATGTCTTAGTTTGAATGCATTACCGACGCTCCGCCAACTGAGAGATAAGAATATCCTCCTTCGCCGTTCACCTAAAACCAAGCAGTCAAGGATGCGGTCAGTATTTGGGAGGAAGATTACTGCGCGCTTTGCCTCTCGCTCTCTTGTTTTTTACTTTTTTAATAATAATAAATGTTACAGCTATGAATTTATTTATGGAAATGTATTATCAAAGACATTTAAAATGAAAGCATAATTTAATATAGTATTACATTAGAAATATTAATAAAACAGTAACCATTCATCAAATATCTAAGTACGAAAATGACTAACTGTAAAATGAATTTCTTTTTTTCTGTAAAATCAAAAAATTGTATGCAAAGCACACTGCAGAATAAAAATTTTCAGTAAAAATAATAGCAAAAACTAATTCTCAGATAGCAGATTTATGTTTCGTGCCTCGCTAGCATTTCAAGTGGAATGAATTTCCCAAGCACCCTGCGCGTTTGCTTCACCGCACACTGGCTTCGATTCGACGGTCGCCTGAGGTAAGCGAGGCTGGTTTACTTTATGTCTACCACAGCTTACCTGTTTTTTTTCCCATTCATATTCTTTGGTTGCAGTCCTATTTATTATCACTATCAGGAAGCGGATTATCCGTGCTTGCCGATGCCTCGTACGCACACTCAGTGCTATGTGCGAAAGTAGCTAAAACTTTGTCAAAAGTAAAAGCAATAGCACTGTTTCGATCATGGAGAAAGATTCTTCATGTATAATATGGAAATCAGAGATTTACCTAATTGTGAAGAAGCCGAGGCAATAACTGAAGTTGTATGCCAAAAAGTTGAAAAAGTAAATTCTTCGAAAATGTCGATCGGGGAACAGTTCGCGGCGATTCGACTGAACCGGGCTATCAATGCCTAATTGATGAAAACACCTTTTAAAATGCCACAAGAACAGAAGAGGCAGAGAGTGATACTGAAAATACCTGCGAAGAACATACTGACAATTACATTGTAAGGTTTTAGTTAAACTAACAAAGTTTTATTTTAATTTAAATCTTTCTATCTCTTCTCAGTTTCAACTTCCCGTCAGAAGAAGCGCGCGTTTTCAGCGTATGCTAATTTGAGGTAGAGCCAAGTACTATTTAAACCAGAGGTAGAAACCTCTTAGTGTGAGAGAGCTTTTAGTCTCAGATCACGGTCATTCTGTTCGACGTTCGCCTGACCAGCTAGCAGCTAAATTATAAGCCATAGTGCTTACTACGTGATTGCTTATTGAAATAAATCCAAGTGCGCTAGTATTAGTAATTCTTGCTACGCACCATTTAGTTAGAGGCCAACTCCGCGAAGAGCTCTGTGAGCAAGGATCAATTAAATTTCTATTTAGTTTTAGTTTAAATTTATCTGATTGTTCATTTAGACCCAAGTGTGGTCTTTTACTTTCTGTATCCCTCCCGAGTTGGGAAGTGATTTGTAAATAATATTGATTTAATAAAAGAGGATTTTAAATCCCTTTCAAGTGCAGTTATTCTTAACCATAGTATCTACACCAGAACATAGCTGATTTCAGCTCCCTGTTCCAGATCAGGACATTAGGACTTTAAGGAGTTACTTCAAGATGTTTGCCAAAACTACGCACAGAACACTCAGTCCTGACAACATTAGTCCCCAGAAAGCAATGACTTCTGTTGAACCTCTGCTGGACTTCGTCGGCCAAGTCCATTCGAATAAAATGATAAAATAATACTTTGAAAAATACTCTCAAAAAGAAAGTAAAATTACTGATGTTTTTAAAGAAATCAACACATATCCATGAAAACTGACAGTTTAAATTACCTGTGTTTCTCAATTAGCAGTGACCTGCTTCCCCGTCATTAGCTCGGATAATCGAGAATACACTATATAATATTAGCGACGCGATAGAAGTATTCACAACTCATAACGTATTGAGGTGTTTTTTTTTTCGGGGTGAGGTTACTTGAGTATAAGCTTTCGAACACATTGGTGACATTAAATAAAACATTTCGAGAGCACCAGTTTCTGATGAAAGCATCTTGATATCAATTTTACAATCAACTGAATTAATTTTTCTTATTAGCAGCTTTGAAGAAAATCCTAGATAAAAATGTGATGTTTCTATATCTATCTATCGAATCAGCAGCCACATTTTCAGTTATACGCCATTTACCACCACGGAAAGACGTGAAATTAAGAATTTTTTCAGATATCGCCGCCTGCAATTGATATAAAGAAAAATTCATATCAAGGAAATTATAAGTATCATAGTCAAGAACTGTTCTTTTGTTTCAAGAAAAGCCAAGTTTCCTGTGTAAGTACAGTGGTACCTTGGTATGCATCTGCTTTAAAATAAGTCCAACTTGGTGCACGCCCTGTTTGCATGCGAAAATTTTTCTTCACATCATATTTGTTTGAATACGACTTGAATTCGATGAGTCAGGACTGCGCGCCCTAGTTTACCTCTTTGGACGCAATATTACGTCCAATTTTGCACAGAAACACGATAATAGATATACAGCAACCTCTAGTGCCAGAGCTGATGCCAAATCTTTGCCAAATAAGCGGATTTCAAAAAACCTTGAAGAGAAGTAGTATCCAAACGAAGCTCAAATATGCGGTAGTAGCATTTTTTGAACAAACAATGTCACATTTTCGAAAGATCCTGAGTAGAAGGCAGACGCAAAGCTCTTTGAAGAAATATTTAGTGAAAGTCAGACCCAGTGATCTTAAACCAGGTCCAAGTAGAGACCTGACAGGGGAAAAAAAAGACACACATATTTGGTAAATTTTCATTGTTGTACAGTCATATTATACGCACTGTATATATCTATTTATATAATATACCCACTATATTTTATATTTTACCCACTGCATTTTAATTTTAATATCATACAGTGTTACAATAATAGCAATAGGTTTTTTTTTTAATAAGAATGTATTACTTTCCCTTTATTTCTTAATGGGAAAGTTCGTCCGATATACGTCGAAAGATTTGGAACAGATTAATGACACATACCGAGGTACCTGTTGGATTTCAGATGATGTGTAGTTTGTATTTTATACTTACTTTCATTTAGTTTTATTGGCTTAATGCTTTTGGTCAGTAATATTTATTGTTAGTTTTCTTTCTTTGAAGGGGCAACAAAACAACTTTTCAGTAAAAAAAAAAAAAAAGTGTGTGTAGGAGACTAATTAAAAGCATGTTTGTTGTTTATATGAATGGTATTTTATTTAAGCTTCAAAGCTATTTTCAAACACAAATGATACTTTATAATATGTTTATTATTTGCCTCTAGAGTCCGTGATACCCTGGTAGCGTAATAGTTTATTCTAGCACCACGGTATATTGCTATAGCGACTAAGGGTTCCTATCAAACGACCTAATAAACTACTACGCCATTTCTCACCTTAGAAGTTACTTTTATGTGTCTACGAATTATCATCTTTGCTAATTCTGACTGTGAACACAAGGTACAAAGCCAAGTATAAACGTCAACCTAAAACTTTTAATTTCTCACAGCTAGTGAAATTAACTTAACCTAATACAACACAAAATTAAAGTCTTCTCGACAACAGCTGCTTGTTGGAGCTTTCTGGTATATCAATTAGTAAATCTATGCAAGGCTACAATCTGTTTCGGACAGCCACAACTTACAACACATATCAACCGTGCCAATGCCATTCGCGTCTGTTCTCATCAGCAACGGTTCTTCTATAAATAAGCGGCAGAGGCAACACGCTCTACGAAGTCAGTAGACAAACAAGGTGAGGTGCTTCCAACGCTGACAAAGTGGAAGAAAGAAAGGCACAAAAGGTTTGGTTCGGTTTTATTTAGTTATGGCAAAGCACTCGAGGGCTATCTGCCTGAGGGACGCCTTCGTGCAGGACTTTCTAAAGGAAACTAGCTCGTATACACGTTACGCATCGGAAAACCACTAATTACCACCGTCAAGTGACTTAACCGCTCGGCCACTGGTAAGCCCGAAGGCACAAAAGGAGTAGGGAAGAAGTTGCTTCAGAGCAGACCAGGAGTCAGTAATGTTAAACAAGAGCAAACCTTGCAGTATAGTAATCTTGGTCTCTAGTCCAAATCATGAAAGTTATGACTTTTCTCAATTTAAACTACCCATCTTGCCTCCAAATCTGCATAATCTTTTAACCTCTGATCAACTTTGAGATCAGAAACTGCAGATACCCTCAGGAAATAAATTAGTCCCTTTAAAGACTACACTGAGTTCTTAAGAATAAGGTTACTTCCTGTTGCTTATTATGAATCATGGGTTCAAGGCACACAGTTTTAGCAGGATGAAGCACTTCTAGATTAAACAAGCGACGTCCTCAAATTTACTACGACAATTATGAATTCCGAAAACGTAGTTTCAGAATTCAGTATGACAGTAGTGTCATCGCAAGATGCTTCTCAGATTCGCTTTGCAAAAGACTTGCTTGATTCTCCTCTCATCTAGTCCCCACTTATCGCCATTCAATTTCTTCTTATGTAGCTAGGTTAAAATCCACTGAGATAGAGAAAATTTATAAAACATTGGTATCAAATGTGATAGATTAATTTCAACAGTCTTAACTCAAATGGGTTGTCAAGAACTTAGAGCTGAGATTTTGTTGTTAACATTTCGAAATACTTATTTTTTGATTTCTTTTACTGTCAATCGTAAATTCTGGAAATTTGAAATAAGTCTTTTTCTATTCAAAAGTTATTCACTTATTTTATTGGCCTGATCTGCCAATGAAACGCCCTGAATTAGTTGATGACCAGTCAATTAAAAGAGTTCTGGTATGTAAAATCCCACCAATGCCCCAATGGTTAACACCACAGAATACTGAGAGTTCGACCGCGAACGGGCTAAGTTGCATCGGTGTTTCTTGTGATCTCCTTCTTGCTTAGCGTGAATACGAACCAGTTTCCCGTGGAAGATCCTTCGCGAACGCATCCATACCCTTTGGCAGGCAGCCCTCGTGCGGTTTGCCAAATTCATATAACTTCATTTAATTAAGTTTGTACACATTATGTAGATTTTCCACTTAGACAGTAGGTTATTTCTTCGCGTAGTGAAAATAATAACATCTGCTGTCCACATGTTAAAAATAAGAATAATAATAATGAGTTATCAACTAAAAAGAAAGCAAAATGTTTTTAACAGAACTGTTTCATAAGGCGAATTCTTCAAGAAGATAATATTAAAAAATTGAATATTCTAATAATTCTATCAATTTGATACAGGGAACTACCTAAAGACAACCTTACAAAGCCTGGCATTGCTTTTTCTGCTTAAATCATTGTATAGACTGAATAATTATTTCATTTTTGTATAAAAAAGACTACTTAAAATTAAAAAAAATATATATGTGTAAGAAAAATACAGAATTAAAAGGTTAAATTAGCAACGTAAATTTCCCTTCTCAATTCTAAAAATGGTAACCTCTCTCTGCACTGCGTCATTTCTAGATGAATCCATGTCATATAACTTTTACATAATTCTGGTATTGTTAATACTTCTACAGAAGTATTAACTATCCAATCAAAATGCAAAACTAACTCAGTCTGAATTACGATTTCACCCTGAACATAACGCACTTGCTCGCTAATCTTCGGCCTAGCTGGATTGCTGTCTGCTGTTTTCTTCTTGCTGCAAAGTTATCAAAAATGTAAATTTCTTGAAATAGGCACAAATAATGTGCCAAGTTATTTGTGGCCACAATATGTTTACTGAAAATAAAATAAAGATTTAATCTGCTTCGAGTGCAAAATTTCTTGTTCAGTGAGGATCGGCATCTCAGCACTCTACGACATCAAAATTCCTGCTCGTCATTTACTTCTCAATTTGTTTTTATTATTACATATATGTGGTCATTCGATCCTACAACGCAGCTACCTTTCTCCTTCCTGCACCTGGCAACCGCATCAGCAGCTAGATGATTCTCGAAGCTGTGTGATGAATTGACTCCTTCACTTCTGCGCGTGAGAGATGCTGCGACGGCAGCGTAGTGAACGAAGCCTAAAAACTATTACGTAGTAGCTAGAGACTTTAACCAAAGAATATGTACTGTTAAGAAGGAAAACTTCGCAGAAGCAGAAGTGGCTCCCTTCCATCGAAAAGGGAAACAACTGAGCATGCGTGAAATATCTGTTGCCAAAAAGCGCCAAAGCTCGAAGCTGAATGTCGAAGTTGGTTTGGACAGGTTCGACCGTTACGTTTAGCAAGAGTTTAATAGGTTCTTTGGTTTCAAGTAGCGATATGGACAATGGAAGTTCAACAGCCAGTAAAAGTGAAACTTCACCTAATATTTCATCATTTCCGAGTTTAAATTATCGCGACAAGTCAAAGAACGATTCATCTTAAAACGTGTTCCTCAATGTCCTATACACGTCGCGGAGGGGGAAAATGTCGGCTAGGTACCAAAGAACCGGCATATCACAGAGGGGAAATTCTCGCCAACAGATTCCGTCGCCAAATCCATTGGCGAATGTTCCCTTTTCTTTGTAGCGGCGTTGCAGACAAAGTGGTTTACATTACGTCTATGGAGCCTTTCCTTCTTTACATAGAGGTTCTTTGCTTTAACCTTCCCCTTTTGATGTGAGGATTACCACTACTGTGATGTCACCCATGCTATGGATCTAAATTATTATCCTATTTCTTTTCATCTTTCTATGTTTCTTTTTTTTTTTTTCATTAAAATACTAAATTTTAACTTTGGTGTCATTCTTATAGTAAAGTAAAAAGACACTTCACATATATATATATATATGTATTTTCTAACGGAAATAATTTGCTTCGTGGAGTAATTGGAAACACGTAAGGCTAGCAAACGGGAAATCCGGAGTTCGAATTCTGGCGAAAGGAACGTATTTCACCTTTCCTGCTTCCAAGTAACTCTACAGCAGCGCCGGAACTAAAAAAAGGCGGTAAACGATAAGTGGTCACCACCAGGATATGGCGAATGGGTTCTCTCCTCCTCAGTTGTCCTTTAAGTGGAGGAGAATATATCCTCCCTTCTTATCACGTTATCTTATTTTCGCTCCAGTTATCGCATGTTTTCACGCTATAATTGGAATCACGAGCAGCAAGCAATCCGAAAACCCCAGTGAGGGTACTATCAATTTTTCATGCTTCCTTCTTAACAAAAAATTTACAAAATGCTCCAACTGTACAAAATGTTTCATTTAACGCTCATATACTCAAAATTCTGTCACCAAATTTTGATTATTTTTAACCGAATATTTTAATTTTATATATATTCCGTCCATTTCGGATTTCTTTTTCATTATTCAGCAATAGGTAAGTTAAAAAGAAGAGTTTTAAATGATAAAATACTATATTAGCAGCATATGTCGGATGACGTAATATATAAGACGAAACAACCTTAGAATATAAACAGGCATTAATTATCTATCATTAACCACCGATCAATTATTAACACGATTCAAAAGTTTCAGCAACTCCGATCCTCATATTGATCAGTCAGAATATCACGTTCGAATGTTTTTTTAACAACCAGATTTGGTAAATGACATCATCTTAAACGTTACTTTCTTATCCGTTGATGACCCTGAGGTAAAACTTGGATACAAAAACCAAGGCCATTACTTGCTTATTTAATTCCGACTTCAAGCGATCAAGTTTAAGAACCTTTTTTCTTTATTATTTTTTTCCAGTATACATTCTAATTCCCTCGAAAATAAGCTTTATAACAAATAGCTCCAAAATACAAATCTCTAAAGACTAGGCTTATAAGAGCTTTACAAACCCTTGGTTTTATGCACTGTCCAAGATGTCTGAAACTTCGGTTCTATGTACTTAGCGTTACTAGCCGTCAAATGCTCGGTTGTATGAATTAAGATCGCTAAATGAAAAAAATCACATGTTTACACCACATGACTTCATTGTACATCTATTCAATTATACGTATTTTTTGCTGTTCCTCATTTAAACCTATCTAATTTGAAAGGGACAGACGATCCTCCAGTTCTTTAATAAAATGGGCAGTTACACAATAGTTAAAATATTATTTTTGTTTGCATCAAATGTTAATACAATTTCGCCAATCTAACCTGAAATATTAGGATAGAGAAAAAGTCCTTTTATCACTCTTTAAATAAATGTAATTACATCTACCTAATACTACGTTTTCAAAATTATTATGATGTAAGAATTAGAAAAGGAAAACAAAAACAAAACACTAAACGTTTACTAAATTTTTAATTTACTTCTGTAATACGAGTTAATTGAGTCATAAAACACTTCCAGTAATGTGACCTTTTGGCATCGTCGATTGCAACCAAAAAGGGAGGTATATAACTACATATTAATAGAGTCCAAAATACAAAATTTCAACATTCTAAGGTTAGCCGTTTTTGAGTTGTGTGAAAAATTAAAAAAAAAAAAAAAACTTGGACTTAAGTGCCCTTTCGGTACTACCGACTGCAATTAAAAAAAAAAAAGAGAGAGGGGCACAAATAAATGATACAGCAGTCTCACGTACGCTATGGTTAATCGTTTTTGAGTTATGTGATACACATACGTACGTACGTCACGAAAATATCCATTTTGAAACCCTTTTACAATCCGTTTTGGAATAAACAGTCCTTTATTCTGTCCGTACGTACAGACGTCAAGCAAAAAAAAATAGTTAAATGGAAAACGATAAAAATGAATATTTCCTTGAAATCTGAAACCCGAAATTTTTGGCAATTACGATACCCTCCAAGGAAATTAAAAAGCCAAGAACCTATGGTAACTTTAAGTGCAATCTATGTACTTTATTTCAAACTCAACTTCGGATGATCCACTTTCTACCCCTGAACTTGAAAAATACCAATACAATCTCAGGCCTTTAACGATTTTTTAAAGTATTTTATTAACACCTAAATGGCATCTAATGCCATTAGTTTTCTGTAGTACCTAAACAGCCATGCACTGCTATTAAAGAAGCAATCCTCGAAAGCTTGGTGGCATACAACCGGGGCAAACAGCTTGTTTCAAGGTCGCAGCATTTGTGCTTGTCTCGATACAAAAACTAATTGTAACAAAAGGATTTTCAATGCTGCACGCGACGGGAAAGAGGTTATTACCCGTGATAACAGTGGACACAAGCCTCGAAGAATAGTTGAAGGGCGAAGCCGGAAGAGAAACAGACAAGCGTGAATCATCATTTTCAATACCTTAAATGCATTAAGGAGGAAACACCAAACGCAAAATACTGACCATAAGGGCGTTGAATAGTTGAGCGGAAATGATGAAAACATCTCTTCTCTGCTGAAAAAATAGCAAATGCTACCAGCGGCGTAACTAGAACTTTTGCCTACCACGGCGGTCCCTGAATTTGTCGCCTTTCTTATTACACAAACAAAAAAAAAAGGGGGGGGTGAAAATAACATGCAAGGAAATAAAATTCGACGTTAATTTTTGATGAAAAACTTCTAATCCCAATATTTTAAAATTATATATTATTTTTCCTCTTTTTTTTTTTTTTGCTCGCAAACAATCTATGACGTACAAATCTTTGATTGCTCTTCTGGATGTTAAGTAAACAGTATAGGAAGATTACTTAAATGCTAAATATACATTTATAGTCCTTAAATACTTCTTAGATGAATTTTTGTTTAGAAAACATTAGATTTCTGTACCAATAACAGAAATGAAATTCAAAAATATTTCCCTTTTATCGGCGAATTCTACAGTCGAAAGTTTCGGCAGGATAAAACAGGTATGGAAAAAGTACGCAGTTGTCGTAATAACGCGGTGATTTCTTTCAATATTTTAGAATAAAAACTCTTTTCTTCTCATTTTAACTCCATACAGCAATTTAGAATACAATTATTGTTTACCTGCTTCGACGATCCACTTGCCTAACTTCTGTAAAAGAATGTTTCAAGCAAAAAATGCCACCCCTACAAATAAGCCGACCCTTCCGACCTCCTCTAGTTAGGCAAATGAATGTTACATGATTGCATTTTGAAGTTAATGCATTACGCGATTAGAAAAAGTAACCAAAAACAAATAAAAACGTTCATGAAGTGAACATATTAATAACCTTAGAAAGTGGCATAGATAGAGAAAAGCGAAGGGGTGGTCGGCCCATAGCTCCAAATTTTGGGAGGCAGCATTTTCCACCTTAAACTTTATTTAACAGGTATTGTGGAACGTCAAGGAAAGTAAAGCACGATGAGATTTTGCACTGCCATACGAAATTAAATCGATAAGGAAAATAGTTTTTGAATGAAGAATGACATGAATTTCACATGAAGAATTCAAAAAAATCTTTACGAGATTTCGAAAGCTATGTACCGTGTTTGTTTCACCTTATTCATTCTGTGATACCTTTTCATTCATTCGATTAAAAATTACGAATATCCACAAACTTGTGGTCATGATGACATTAATAAGAAAACATCTGATGTGGACACCACGACTTTCTTGTACCGCCAATTAAATAATATACATTTTTTTTTTTTTTGCTATACCTTATTTAAACTTATTTCCTCGAATTTTATTAGAGATATATTTCGCATTCAATTAATTCAGTTCTCAGCTCGTGACACGGCAAAAATTCACAAAAACTCAAAACATCTTCATTAAAAAAACACAGAAGAACATAAAACACCAAAAACAGTTTTAAAAAATATTTTACGATTAAAATTAGACTTTCTTTGCAAAAACAACAACTTCCATCAGCGAACAGGAAGACAGATTTTTCGGTGCACAAAATTGAAATTAACTTTTGGTCCCACTAGGCAAAAAGAAACTGATGTTGATTCACCAACTGATTTAATTCACTATGAGTTTCAAATGTAAACAAACGGCGGCATCGTTAGGCTTAACTCCACTTAAACTTTAAACTGCTGATAATTCTATAACTATTACGTGCAGATTAAACTAAGGCATAAAAACCTCAACCGGAACACAATGACATAATTCAATCACATTTAAAGCAAAAAATGCAGAATTTACAAACACATAACAACAAAAAACTGTGCTAACCGAGCCGGGTAGTAATATTTGTATATACACATATGGTACGCCCGATTGCACTAAAAAAAGTACGTGCACAACTATATGTTATAGTAGTCAAATATATAAAATTTCAACGTTCTACGGCTACTCGCCTTTAATTATGCAAGGTACATATATACCGCACGTATACGAACAGACATCAAGGAAAAAATCTCTTCTGAATCGCCTTTAAATCCATTTTACATTCCATTTTGGAAAAAAGAGTCCTTTATTCTGTCCGTACGTAGAGACGTCACGCAAAAAACATCGTTCAAATGGATTCGAGAGCGGTCAAAATGGATATTTTCGTTAAAATATGATACTCGAAACTTTTCGCGATTACCATACTTTCTACTTCGTACAAAGAAGTAAAAAGCCATTCACATATAAATGGATTCCCGAAGAAAGTAGTTATTCCTGGTGCAAAAAATTTGTAACTAAAGTTAGTAAAATCTACATAACTTCAAATTTAATTAAACCTATTTAAATAAATTAAATTAAATTTATTTAAATATGATTTCCCCTATGTAAATTAATTATTTTGATTTACAGATTTTTCTGGTGTATTAGTCCCATTCGTTTTTAACAGAAATGAAAATAATATAAACTCGACTTCAAAATAACTAAAATCTTGAAAGCTTTACAATAATTAAAATGCCTTCGCGGGCCACATCAAATTGCTTCGAGGGCTACCAGTTTGAGATCACTGTACTGTGCTATGAGATATTTTCTCAAAAAAATAGTAATTTATATTCATGTTTTCCAGGCGGACATTTAACGTTTTGCAACCTAGATTTTCTGCTGCTTCCATTACTATTCTTAAGCAATCTTAGGGTCAAAGGATTCTTACCGCAGCTATAACGAACGTGAAGGGTTTCTTAATCGCATTCATTTTTATGCTGCTGATTTCACAAAGTTAAGATTAAAATCTGCACCTTCGGTTGCTTCCACTTCCGTGCAATTACTAAGCACTTTTCTTCTAATAGCACACGCTCCAGCACCTAAAGAGATAAGTGGACTTTAATCCCGAAGACCTTTTTGGGGCTAAACGGATTAGCGATATGTTATAAATTATTTCTTCAACGTTTTTCTAAAGTAATCTTCAGAGCAAAAGGAAAGTCATCGCACTTGAAAACGGCACAACTGCGATGGTGTCCCTGGAAACCTCACGAACACAATATTGTAAAAAGAGAGCTATTGAACGATTGAAGTAAAAGATCTGTTGCAAGGAACATCATCTGCTTTCAGACAACGAAATTAAGGGATTACAACAAAAATGTTATGTTATTTTTGCAGTTTTCAGTGATGCGGAACAAACAAACTTCTGTGTACCACAGAAGAAAGATGAAGTAAGAAATAGCATGAAACTTAAGCTTCCCCTAGCTAGAGCCAGCTCTTAAACTTTTACAAATATTCGCATAATTTTCCCCTTCCTCAATGCGTTCAGAGACCGAGCTCCCTTAAATTTAAAAATGGATTCGTCCACATAGCGATGGTTTTCGTCTTAGTTGTAAAGACAAAACCTCGCAACTACTTTATGAAGATGCTAAACTATTCACCCATCACTGCGAAGCAAACACAAACCGACATTCGTCTACGATTTCACCGAGTCAGCTTCTCTAATTGTTTATGGAAGATTTGAGGCCTAAGAAGTCCTAAGAAGGCCTAAGAGACAAACAGACAAAATACGAATGCGTGAGATTCAAGTAACAGAGTAGTAGAAATAAAAATACCTTACTAGATACTATAATGTTAATATTGCTATGTACTCTTATTGGAATGTAAGTTTCTTTCAAAGAAATAATATTGTGATCGCTACTTGTAGTTTATATCTAGGACTGATTTTTATTTGTTATGTTATCATTACCGCGTCCTTCTCAAATTAAATTATTCCCATAATTTTCCTCTCTCGGTTTCCGGGCGATAAAATTGATGAATACCACATGATTTTCTTGTACGCCTATTAAATTACGAACATTTTTTCTGCACTTCCTTTAAAGAATTATTCCAACTTAAGAATCCCTAAAAGCAAGTTAAAAAAGACATCAAAAACTGCAAATTTTGAAATTAAATACATCAGTCCATTTTTGTCGCACGGGTGCCAAACTTCTTGTATTTTTGTTTTTTCATAGCAAGTATAAAACTTCGTCAAATATAAGTATAGGATACGGAAGACTGAATTAAAAGTTAGATTTCTTAATTTTTTCATTTTTTTCATTTTTTATTTTATTGAAATTGATGAAACATGAATACTTTTGTCATTTAAAACCCTTCTCTAAGTGGAAGTACATGTCTACGACAAACGATTGCGAAAATAAAGGCCGGGTAACGACTTTTAAGCCGTGTAAGGGAGATGGATACATATTTTTTTGTTATTACCGACTGCAAAAAAAAAAGAGAGGTGCACAACTAGATATTACAGCAGTCCCACATATAAAATTTCAACGTTCTATGGCTAATCGTTGTTGAGTTATTCGAGAAACATACGTACGTATGCACAGACAATCATGAAAAATCCATTTCGGAATCCGTTTTGGAACATGGAGTCCTTTAAATTGTTCATATGTATGGGGTCGGAAATCAAAATGGATATTTAAGTTGAAATATGAATCTCGAAATTTTTCGCGATTACAATACTTCTTTTACTTTGCATAAGGAAGTAAAAGGGGGAAATAAGCGTGTAAATATACGGTATTTATTGCCGTAGGCTTTACGAAAATTTAAATATTCAGAAACAAAAATTTTGATGTTTCCAGTTTTGTTTCAGTTGCGATGTGATATACTCGTTTTATGGAAGTTGCACAATTTCAACATTTCAGCGCTAGCAGAGCGATAAACACAGCTTTTCGAGCGGTTATCTTAATTTTTTATTGCCACATTAGCTGCACACAAAAATATGGGTTGTTGAAAAAATATATTTACTTATAAAATAAATCTAAATAAGATAAAACTTATAAATAAATATAAATAACAAGTCTTCACAGTATACTGTGAAGTTTTCAGATTTAGAAACTGCACTTGAAAACAAACAAAATCTCTGGCTCTTTTTTATCATTTGAAAGAGCCATAAACATTACAACAGCTGCTGTCGACTAACGCAGTTCCCTTTAAAACTTACTACTAGATATTGCTGTGTTACTGGGGAATAGGAAAACTGCTAATGGCACTTCATAAATATTTTTATCTTTATCTGTAGATAGGTTCATTTTCTGGAATCGTTTATATTGAGTCATCTTTTGAAAGTTCTTTATTTATATAGTATTGTTTTTCAAGCGAACTAAGTAACAGATAAAAAGCAGAATGGTCTAGATAATCTGATTAGAGATACAAAGAATACAAAGATAAGTTTTTGTAAACATTTGTAAGAATAAAAACAACTGACGGCATTACCTGGATTTCTAAACAGATTATTTGCAAAATCTAAAAAAAAAAAATGGCCAGGACACGACCTCTGTCAACTCCAAGTTTTAAGTAGTATCACTTCCAGTGGATCGTTTGGAAACAAAATTTAATTCATTGTTCCAATTAATAGAAAGATCTCTAATACAGAATTTTGGATTCTGTTTTACTATACAATTGGGCATGTGTAAAAACTGATTTTCCTAGTTTTATACGAATGTAATCAAATGCTTACCCTATTTGTATTTTATTGGGCAATAGAATAACACATAATTTAATGGTTTTTGGTGAAAGAAAATGAACTGTTTATAATATATTTAAAATAAATACTTTGAAAGAAATAGGATAATTTAATTTTCTTCTCTCTCTCTCTCGATCTTTATGGAGTACACTTCTGCTCCAATAACAGGGGAACGTTCAGAACACGAACACTTTCGGAGAACTTGTCATCCGTTCTATGACAATGTTACATGTATGTAGAATGTAGTACACGACGTGCTCCGGTGCATACTACAACCGAGATCTTCGTACGTATGTTTCGACGTACAACAGTGGTACTTTTTGACACGTTTCAAGCATGTATCACGAAATACGTTCTACAAGACCTGCTATGACAATTGACAGTCGTTCTATGACATCCGTTCTATGACAATCCGTGCTATGCCATTGTCATCCATTCTATGACAATGTTACATGTATGTAGAATGTAGTACACGACGTGCTCCGGTGCATACTACAACCGAGATCTTCGTACGTATGTTTCGACGTACAACAGTGGTACTTTTTGACACGTTTCAAGCATGTATCACGAAATACGTTCTACAAGACGTGCTAAAGTGACGAGTACAACACGAGTATTTTCCAAAACGTGATTCAGTACTCCTTCTAGAATGTTACAAAAACATTTGTAGAACGTTCTAGGAATGTTATACAAAAGTGTTAGCAGTACCACGTTTTCACGTTCTTCTGTTCGTTATTGAAATGCCACTTACTGACTCCTTGAAATGTTATAAAGAAGTGTTAGTAGTACTACATTTTGACTTTCTACTTACTGTCTGTTACTAAACTGTAACCTATTGACATGATTCAGAACGTTAAAGGAACGTTATATAAAAGTGTTGGTAGTACCACTTTTTGATGTCCATTATTCAAAGCAATATAAAGAGTGTTTTACGATGTTCTCCGAAAACGTTCCAGGAACTTTCTGACAGAATGGCCCAAAAGCGTTCTACTTCATCGCCCATAGCACGTTACATGGAAGTATTACAAACACAAGTAGTAGACGTGCTGTTGTTGTTTCAGAACTGTAACATAAGACGTGATTTAGAACCTGTTACTAGAACGCTACCGGCACGTACATGAAGCATTTGCACTTTGTACTAGTTGAGTAATCACTTCTCTGATGACCCTCAGCCTAAACAGCAAGCTATGTTTACTATTTTTCACACTTTACCTTTTTCTTTGAATTGGAAAACGATTTGGGGACCCATTGGAAAGCGGAGACCCTCGCAAACACGATTTGCGTAAACCCAAATTTGCTGCTTCTGCTGCAGACACTAACCTTTTAGGTTTTCCACTCGTTTTAATAAATTTTACTTCAGTTCAAAAACCACAAAGAATGCAAGGAAAGTTCCAAAAAATTAAACGAAAAAGTAGAAATAGAAAGGCGACGGGGGTCACTGACCCGATTCGGTGAAACTAAGCAAGCCCGCATTTGTCTGGGATTTGCGACAGAGGCTGACATTTTTTGCAACCTTTTAATGACCTTCCAATGTTTGTCGGGCTATTATTTCCACCGACTTCCTTCTTCCTGACCCTTCTCTTCTACACTGAAAGAAAAGATAATACACTTTGAATCACAGCTGAACAGAGAACACTTAAACTAGGCTCTACACAAGGCGTCCATAATTTAGTCACCGGCTACAGATATGTTTTAAATAATAGAATAAGAGATGGTGAAAAGACTGATTCAATTTTATTCAACACTTAAAGAATTTTGTGGTGATTCGATGTTTTAATTCTTAGGTGCTGCGAATCTCTGCTGCATAAACTCGGTTTTTTAGGTATTCGCAGAAAAAGAAGTAAAGTGATGTGACGTCTAGAAAAGGGAGTGGCCATGAAATTGGCCCACCTCTATCAATGCAACGATCTGGGAATGTTTCATCAAAGGAAATCACGCAAATGTATAGCCCAATGATAGGCCTCCTCTTCAGTTGGACAAAAAAAAAGTTTGGTTGCATTTTATCAAATTGCGATACAGCAGACAATCTCACCATTGCAAAGTAATCGAGTTAATTGAGGATTCGGAAAGTCAAGTGGACTACAAACATTAGTTTCAGGGTTACCGCACTCGATTTCCCTTACACAATGCAGGTTTTCTGACCCCAAAATCCTGCAATTCAGTCAATTAAACACTCCTGAAGCATGAAATTTTGCTTCGTCACTGAATACGTTTGTCTGAACGAACTGATCCTCATTACTGATAGGTCACAAAAACTCCTTATGAATGGCTCGACCATTATATTTGATTTGTTTGTTGACAAATATTCAGTTTATACTAAGTCAATTTCAACCATTCAAAAACAAATTTGTGAACAGTCAGCCTGGGAATTCTTGTTTGCAGGCTGGAATAGTTAATACGTTTACTGGGACTGCGCACAAACACATCTAGAATGCCGGAAATATTTTCATGACTGACTCTTCATCATCCTGCACTTCTTTATGCAAAACATATCCAGTCTCTCGAAATTATTTTAACCATCTTTTAATTGAATGCTGTGCTGGATAAGGTTTATTAAATTCATGTCAGAATCGCCTCCGAACTACTTTCGGAGATTTCGTTTCCCATAACCAGAGAACGCGCATTGCCGTTTTCACTGCATAATGGCATTTTTTATGTAAAGAAACAAATTCACTGTCGCTATTTCCGAAAATCAGAACAAATGGAATTGCTTGATTATATGGATATAAATCATTTCCGGTTACTTCGTAAAATTACATCTCAATTTAATTTTGTTATCCGGTGACTAAATTATGGACATCCTGTATCCCCCCCAAGTCTTTACCTGACCTTACCTGTCCTTACGCAACTGTAAGTCGTAGACAACATAGGCTTCCAATTACATAAATGTTTTCACTGACACAAATATTTATGGTCTGGCATTTTTAAATTTAAAGAAATCAATTTTGTAAAAATGACGAAATCTAATTTTTTATATGCCCCTATACTTATATTTAAATCTGAACATATTATAAAAAACAAAACACAAAGAGTTTGTTTCACGTACGATAAAATTTGTCCGAGAATATTTGGTATTAGAATCGGGGAACAAATAGAAGAGTGAAATGTTTACAGGTGTACATAGCTGAAATAAATATCAGTTTAAAACAAACATTGTGATATTAAGGAATTAAATGACGAGCATGTCTGCGCAATTTATTGCGAAGAATGTTGATCAATCCCCCCCCCCCAAATGGATTACATCGAATCTTACAGAATTCGTGTTCTAGAAAACATTGGCACGCAATACTATTATTTGCATTCATTAAAACTGAAATATATTTCTGGTTTAGTGAATTTTTCGTGCGTTTACCATATTATGATTCCAAAGTAATAAAACGTCATGACAATATTAATAACGTGTTTTCATGCTTTGGAAGCTTACAAAATTTTCAAAATCATAAACTAAACAAACTAGCATATCCCAAACAATAGTTTTCCAAAATATAAGTATAATATACGTAAAAATTTCGAAATCTAATTTTTTATACGTTCCTCCGTTGCTTATTGTTACAAATTTTATACATCTTTTTTTTTAGTGAAATTATATGTGATTTTAGCGAATTTAAGAATTTAATTTTAGCGAAATTGTGTAAAATAATTGTAGCTCTTGTTTCTTTTTTCTTTTCTCGTTCTCTCTCTCTCTCTCTCTTTTTTTTTTTTTTTTTTTTTTTTTGTATAACGTAACACAAAAGACTAAACAAGCAAAACTTTGCAGAAAAAGCAATTATACAGGGGCAAGTCTATTTACCAATGAATAAATGGCTAAATTGGTGAGATATCGCCAAGCCACTGATGGTCCAAATTTAGCCAGAAATCGCAAAAATTCTCCGAACTTGGTGACATCTTGGTTTGGTTCCTGTATAACTGTAATGGGTATTGGAATTGAATAATTAATCACTATATGCAAATGCAACCGTATCCGACTCTCAGATGTAACTTTAACCGCATATGCCTTCCAGTAATTTCGAGAAATAAAATTTACTAGAGATTTCTCGGCGGCCAGGTGAAAACTATATAAGATAGGAGAAAGCATCTGCTCTCACTTCTTTGTTCAGAGCTGAATTCGGAGTGTATTGAGATATCCGTGAAAGCTTCGCCTTTTAGACGGGCTTTGCATTGCCTTGTGTGTAAGGTTTTTAGTAGTTTTAACTACTGATTGTACTCTGTGATACTGTGAAGAGCTGTATGACTACTTTTGTTGAAAGTTCCAGAACTCTGAAGTGTTTCTTCTGGTAAAATAAATTTTATCAAGCTATCATCGCTTCTGTGCGCATTCGATCTATTATGAGCCCGTGTGCACGCATAATTATATTTAGTAACATTTTGTGCTCCTTATAACATATAGAACACAAAAGTACACTACAAAAGTAACTTCCGTACGACAAAATAAGACACAAGTATTTCATTTCGAAATTCGAAATTCCATATGTTTTCTAGAAAACGACTTTCATAAGGTTCTGTGAATAAGATCTTTTGGGGAGGGGAATCTGATGTGGCATCCTTGTGCGCGTAGTAAATTATACACATTATTTGCTGCACTTCACTTGAAATTATTTCCTCCAATTACAGTAGAGTCCCGCAAACTCAACATAATGTGGACTGAGAGACTGTCGAGTTTTACGGTATAAGGGATGTGTTTTTCAGATTTTTAATATTTAACTGTAAAATCTAGACAATTGTAACACAATTTTGGACACGGAAAAGTACAGCATGCAATTAAATTAATGTTGACTTTTTTTATTTAAAATTCTAGCACAATAGTAGTCATAAAAAGAAAAAAAATACCCTAAGAATAATTGAGCAAAAAACTTACATACAAAAATGAAGAGAAATTATTAGTAGTTCTCGGTAGAAAAATATCGCATGATAGTAGATCGCTTCTCACACTCATTCCGTCGTCGTGCAGCTTCATCGCGGAGACGACGGAAGAACAAAATGTCCATGCCAGATGCACCCTACTCCAATGTAACGAAGCATTCCTTCAGCGGCCTTCAGTCCTTTACTACGGGTCATCATTTTAGCTTTTCCGTTGTCTTCAATCTTTTCGTTTTCTGATTCATCTTCATTTTTATTCACATTGCCTTTCACCAGTGTAACTATTTCTGCATGTCCTGAAATTTCACAATTCTCATCTTGTCCCATCCATTCTTTTACATCACCATCAGTAACTTTTTCGCAGACTGGAATTTTCTGAAGTAAGTCAACTATTTCGCAATTTTCTGTATCCTCTCTACTTTAGTAAAATTCGTTTCCTGAACCATCCAACAACTTTCTTCAAGAACAAATGAGCTTTATCTGCTCGATTTGATGAGCTATTCATCCAATAATATCCAACACATGTATTTTCTTCAGTTTCTCGGTCATATCACATCCGTCCTCCATGGCTAGCACAAGAGATGAAAGAAGTTTACGTCTGAATTTTTGATTCAATACCTCCAAAACGCCCTGGGTCCATCGGCTGACACAATGAAGTTACGTTAGGAGGGAGAAACATGGCTCTTATACCTTCGTCTCGTAACTGCTCTGCATCAGGATGGGATGAGGCATTGTCTAGAATGAGAATCGCCTTCATTGGTAGATTTTTTTTATTTTAAAAACTTTTCCACCAATGGAACAAGCTGCTCATGAAACCAATAATTAAATATTGCTCCATTCATCCATCCATTTGACTGATTCTGGTACCAAACAGGGAGATCATGGTTGGTTTCGGTCCCCCATTCGTGTACTTTTCTACGTTTTTAAACGCCCGGGGATTTTTTGATTTGGCTATAAGCACTAGTTTAAGCTTATGGCTGGCTGTTGCATTGCTGCATGCCAAGATTGTATAAGCTTATGGCTGGCTGTTGCATTGCTGCATGCCAAGATTGTAACTCTCTCCTTGCTTCTTTTGTAGCCAACTGCTTGATTGCTTGACTTTAACTGCTTGATGCCATACTGCTTTTTCCATCTGTCGAACCAATAAGCACTAGCAGTAAAATCAGGTTCTCCTTCTTGAAATACATCATAAAAGTTTAGGGCTTTCTCTTGTAAAACTGGTCCTGAAATGGGTGTTCCCTGTTCCCTTTGCTGCCTGAACCGCAAATAAAGCGCCTCGCTCACTTTTTCGTATTCACCACCTTTTATACTTTTTCTTTCCTTTAAACTATTCATACATACTCAGCACACCAACACTTGATTTCAGACCTCTTCTTTTTCCACCCTACCAAAGTAGTCCGTTCAACACCTAAATCCATGGTAATTTTGTTTAGACTTTCCCCTTTGTCCAGTCTCTTTAAGGCATTTTCATTGTCACATTAGTGTGTTTTGTTTTTGTTTCCAACGAAATTTTAAATTCACAGAATATCAAAAGTTCCCTAAAATATGTTAACACTTATAAATGCCTGGATGTGAACTGAGGAACGATACCCGCAATGAACTGGTGGAGTTTAGTTTACAATAAAATGCAGTCACAAAATTTCAGACAAGTCTTCTAACGTTTCGCAACAATAGAAAGGAATGTGAGGCAGCGACCAGCTGCTACCTGACTTTCTTCGTATCTTCGAAAGAAGCAAACGATGTTGCCAAGTATTACAACATATCTTGAAATTGGTTAGGCAGTTCCAAGAATTAATGGCACAACGCGTAAATGGGTAAAATTACAGAAATGAACACTCAAATCTTTGAACAGAACAGGAAACACATACGCATAAATAATAATTATATGTACTGTTTGTAATTTTTGCTCTGTTTGGCCTAGAGAAATCTTAAAAACGTTCCTACAAAGTTGTCGAGTTATTTGGAATGTCGAAATATCAAGAGTGGAGTTTACGGTACTCTACTGTATTTTAACTTAATTAACCGATCCCTAAAGGCAAGTTGAAAATGACATTAAAAATCGCAAAATTTTGGAATTAAATATGCTGGTCAATTTTTGTCATTCGGGAGTCAAACTTCTTATAATTTAATTTTTTCAAACGTGCCAAATCTAAGTATAGGAACTGGGAGACCGCATTAAATGTAGCTAAATTTAGCTATTTATCCAAAATTAATTTTTTTAATTTGAAGTTATTAAAAAATGAATATTTTCGTCATATAAAAGAATTCTGAAATTGGAAGTATATGACTGTAACCAACGATTGCGAAAAGGAAGGTCATGCAAGGATTGTTGCGCCAGGTAAGAAGGTGAGTATATACATACGTATACACACAGACACACTTTTAGTATTGCCGACTGCTTTAAAAAAGGGAAGTGCAAAATTAGATGTTACAAGCAGACCCATATACAAAATTCAACGTTCTACGGCTAATCGCTTTAGAGTCATGCAAGATACGTACATATGTACAGACGCCACGAAAAAATCCGTTTTTAGTTCATTTTACAACCCGTTTTGGAATAAAGAGTCCTTTATTCTGCCAGATGTCTTGCAGAAAAATAGTCAAAATGGATCCAGGAACAATCAAAACGGATATTTCCGTTGAAATTTGAACACGGAAATTTTTCGAGATTACAATACTTCCTTTATTTTGTACAAGTAAATATGTTGTTGTTGTTGTTACCAATCTCACTTGCCTGAAAATGGTCAACACAAGCCCACGACATTCATCGTGGCAAGTCATATTCGCCTGTCGTTGGCATGAGCCTTGAGCACTCTACAGGTGACAGCCCAAATTTAGCTCAGTTCCGCCTACAATTTTTAAGGAAGAACATGCCGGGGGCTGGGTCCATAAGTCTTCCACCCCTCCTCCCATACCACAACCTCTCGAAAGGACTTTCGGCTGGCCGCATATTTAGAGTGCCCCTAAGCCGCACAGACACTATACATTTACGAACATTCATGCCTTCTCCGGGGTTCGAACAGGGATATGAGTTAGACATAAAAATTAAGAAATTTAGAACCAAGTCCACAAAGACCAAAAAGAAATTAAATTCAAAACCAGGGAAACTTCAAAAACTCCCTATAAATACGTAAATAATCAACCAAAAAATCCAAAGAATTCCAAAATGTGAAATACAAAAAATGCGTAGGAAGAAGAATGCAATTAAATCTGATTTCAGCGTTATTAAGAGAAGGTACATCAGACTCAAATGAAACCCTTTTCCCTGGAAAACCACTGCGTTTCTGTTCATCCAAAATTAGCTGATAAACAATTAACTGACCAATTTTCATCAGCATATTGCGCGAAAATAATATTGGGATAATTTTGTTTTAAAATAAAAACTAGTAATAAAAATATAATAAAATTAATTATTAGTTTAATTTAAAATAGTCCACTGCGGAAGTTTTAGTTTTAACTAGCATTTCCTCAGAAAATATAATTCATACTTTATTTGTAGGGAAGAGAACTCAAGCTACATCTTGCAAGAAGTTTTCCGTTCCCTGCAGGGAAGAGTATAGAGTTTGAATTTATTAGAACAAGACATTACGTGTGGGAGAATACCACGTCTACTTAAAGGATGTAAAGAAATACAGAATTCGGATTTCAGACATTGGAGAAAATAGTCCGTAAATAAGATTCTTAATGGCCATTGACAGCCATTAACACCAAACTGGTTTGTACGGTTTGCGGAGAATATAAAGAAACTTCGACACGTGAATGTAAAATACCTTCATTGTTAATAACGGATCTTTTGCTACAGAATTTGACAGTTAGCCACTTCTGGAAATTAGAAACAATAGGTATTACGGATGAAGGTCAGGGATTATCGAAATAAGCACAAGATAAACTTGCATATGAAAATTTTTTAAGAGATTTAGCCAGAAGCAAAGATGGACAATATTTTGTTGGGTTGCCAGAAAATCAGAAACAGAATCAGAAACATCCCTTCCGGTCGTCATATTGCCAAAATTAGATTATTTACTAAAACTAGAAAGCTTAAAAAACTAAAACTTTAAGAGGATTACGATCAGGTATTCAGAGAACGGAATGATATAGAAAATATCTGAAAATTAAATACAGACAGAATGTTATTATTTGCCTCATAACCCCATCTTATAACCACAAACAAAATTAGGCCTGTGTTTGATGCTTCTTGTTCTAGTAAAATTGATTGCACCTCATCTGTTAATGACATCTTATTTGATAGACCTAATTTTATCGAACAAATACCAGCAATTTTACTGCAGTTCAGAGAAAAGGAGATTGGAGTGTCTTCGGACATAAGATCTGCATTCCTACAAATAAAGAGAGAAGACTGAGCCTTTCGACAATTCTTACAGTGGGAGAATAATACAACTGAATGTTTCCCCACTAGTTTTCGGACTTATGTGCAACTTACAGTTGCTGAAAGCAATAATTTCTTAGCATCTCTCTCATGTCTAACAGAAATATAGACCAGTTGCAGACAAGTTAGTGAAATCTTTTTATATAGATAACTGTGTAACCTCGAGAGAAAACTGTACTGAATTAACTGAAATTGTAACGAAATCTACTAAAATAATGGCTGACGCTAAAATGTATTTGAGAATGCGGTGTTATAGTTCTTTTCAAGATATAGATAAAAATGCTACTTTCACTTATCATAGCGAGGAAGAAGTGAGCACCGTTGTTCATGTTCTTGGACTTAAATGGGACCCTGTTCATGTTCTTATCATGTTATCATTAGAGCTAGACTTAAATGGGACCCTGTTCATGATACTCTTACACTGTACTCTACAGACGAGTTTAAATTAGAGAACCCATGAACGCGACAAATTCTTTCTGTGACTCAAAAAATATTTGATCCCATTGGATTTTAGTCACTCGTATTACTTCTTGCAAAGTTATCATTTCAATAAGCTTGGGCTGAAAAATCTGACTGGGATGCGCCTTTGAAGATTCAACGTAAATACTTGCGATGGTGTAATGAGCTTAAAGCACTTTCTGAAGTTCGTCGTAGAGTAGGATAATCAACTGGACAACGGAAGTTTTTTGTGACGTAAGTTCAGAAGCGTATGCTGCCATGATTTTTATACGTTGCAACGATCGTGGTGAAATTACTGTGAGATTTTTAGGATCCAAATCTTGCGTTTAACCCTTGAAAAGACTAATTATTCCAACATTAAAATTACTTGCTTTCCTTTCAGGTACTCGCTTTTCGAGATGCATTTCCGAAGCTCTGAATTTGCCAATCAATAATAAAGTTTTGGTCTAGCTCTAATGATGTTATCTGGCAGTCACATTTCATACTCTGCAATTCATTTGCTTCTCTATTTTGTTTTTGTTGCCACATACGTTGAGAAACATTTTGCACTTAAATACGTTATTTCGAACGGCACTAAAATGTTTACAGCTGTGCGAGAAACTTCTAGGTATTCTGCATGAATCTACAATTATAAATTTAGGAGCTACTCTCGCTTAAATTTAAATTTTAACGTCGAAGCGGTTGATACGTCGATAAAGTTTTCTATTTCCTTTACTGGCAAGCCTTCTGATTTATCGTGGTACTCGAATAGATTTTTTTATACGGTGGATACTTACTTTTTTCCATCTGGAAAATATTCTCTTATAGTTTCCTTCAATTTAAAAGGGTGCTTCATTATATAATTTTTAACAGTGTCGTCTAGATTCAATTCATTTTCTAAACCAAACTGTTTAGTTTTGCAATTCATCGACGTCATTCTCTTTGATATATGATGACCACATATAATGTTTTAAAACTAACCTATAGCTAAATACATCTTTACATTTTTTATATAACAAAGACTAATAAATTAGTGTGAGTGTTTTGTAATTGTCTTTTCGAATTTATTTTCATTCGTGGAATCTTGGGATTGAGCAGAACACAATTTGGAGCCACTGTCCTAGCTGTTCATAGAAACAATGAGAAGATTCACAGAGAAAAATTGTATTTAGAACGTCCATAATATGAACTAATTGGTTCGTGATAAAGTATTATTAAAAAAATAATTTAATAATAACAATTAAATAAATGAATGTCATAGAAATGTCCAGAAATTCGTGGTTAGAAGATAACTCGTAATTTCTATAACATTCTTAACAGAAAATTCTCCAACAAGAAATCATTATTTAAAATCGCCACCTAATGTAGGAAAAGTCAGACAGTCAGAGGTAGTTGTTTGATTTTTATAGCGATTAATCGGTATCGTTGTGTTTAACTGTTTCACTCAGGAATAACACACAAGCAAAAAAAAAAAAAAAAAAAGTTGGGAACTCTTGATCCTAGATCAGGGATCCCAAAATTTTTCTGGCACCGACCCCTTTTAAAGGAACTTTTTTGAGGGAGGGGGGGCGACCTTCTTACATTTTTCTCTCTATAATATACAGTATACAACATAATCAGAATATGCATAAATAATTGCACGTAAGTAACAAATATGACGCTTAGATTAAGAATATGAACAAAAATTTTGGAAAATAGTTAAATAAATTTAAGTTTATTTTTTTTCATTATTATTATTTTTAATGATACAGATATAAACAGGTTTCCAGAAACAAAATCATAGATTCTAATTGCTTAAATTTCGATTTTAATAAATGTGATGGCTATGTCTGATGTACTGATGCAGCTTTTTTTTTTTAAATATTTGGCATAAAAATTGTATAATTTAATTTTTAAATCACACTGCTAAAAAATTCAACTCCCGCCCCCATTCTAACTGCGTTCTTCGTATGTTTTTATCATGTTTTTTCGTGGTCTTTAGTTTTACTTTTTTTATTGCACTTCTTGCAAAAAAATTCGTGTATTAAAAAACATTATTAATTGATAAAACATTTTCAATAATTTTAGTGCATTTTACTCTTATAGTTACATAAGTTTATATGATTTCTTCTGTACTACTTGACAATGTCAATAAGCAAATCAGTTAGCGATTTGAGTAATAAATATTTAGTAGTCAGTATAATTTTAGTAATCAATGGAATCTCGTTAATTCCGATTCATTGTCGATGCATATCGTCCCCTTAATCATCATTGAAACCCTTTACAATTTCATTCACCCGCAAGGAGTCAATACAGAATCCAATTAGAAACCCCTAATCTACATGCGCAATCAGAATCGTTTAAAAATCTCAGATATTTTTAAATTTGAAAGTCAAATAACCCTATGTCTGAGGTATAAAGCGTCTAAGTGTTTACACCTTGTAAATCAAAAGTTACTTTATTTCCCCCATTATCTTTTCGTAAAAGCCCGTTTTATCTCTAGTCCTAATTGTTGAATAATTTTATACACAAACCACGTCTCGAAGTTATTTATTGGCAGGTTACATTTTTATTCCGAAGTCTAACGTTCCGTGGTAAATATATTTCATTGAAGTTGACTGCTCTCGTAGAAGCGCGTATTCTAGGAATTGCATTTCAAATATCTGGCTCAAGGACAACTGGACGCATACGAAAATAGGAAAAAACAACAAAGAATTTTCCTTAATAACTATAAATAAGCAAAAGAGGTCGGAAAGGACATTTCCCCCTCGACCAAACGACAACTTTTCCCCTTCAATAAAATATGCAACTGCATATGATAAAATCAACTAAAAAAAAAAAATTGAATTTAAATAAAACAGATTCGCAAATAAAGAAACTGCAGCCGTATCTAATTGAAGCACTCTGTTTAGTCATATGATTATTCTTTAGCTATTGGGATATATTCTTTTCATTAATTGAAATGAGTTTTACGTAACTTAGTTTAATAATATAGCTGATAGAATCATTGCAAAAGGTGTATTAATTAGACGAATTACTTAATCAGTGCAAGCAAAATAGCTAGCAGAAAATAATTCTAAAACCGCCTATGCAAGAAAAGTATGTAGCAGCAAAACTACTTAATTATTCTAAAATGTACAGTTTGTAAAATTTGTTATTTTTATTTAAATATTGTTTATATTTACTAGATAAATTCGAATTATTTATTAGTATTTCTTAAAGAAAAACTGGGGTAGCAACATCGTATTTTAGATTTGGTTTTGGCAACAGCAAAATGTTAGTTGTTTCGGAATTGCTTTAAGGGTGATGTGAGAGCAAGTAACAGCTCAAAAACGAAAGAAAGAAAAAGTTTAGTTATTACGAGGGATATCTAATAAACAGCAAATTAATTAATGTCAAACAACGCTCTTTTCAAGAGGTCTGATGTCGTGAGCCAAGGATTGTTATAGGAATGGATGAGAGAATGAAAATACATTTGTTACATACGTTAAAAAGTTACAAATAAAATATCTAAAATGCTAAACATTTTAGATTTGCGAAGAATCTTTATCAATTCGGTAAAATAAAAGTTCACACAAATAACAGCCAAAGTAGAGTCACTGAAAATAAATGTGTTAATAAATGTGACATAACAGAAAGAGCAAGAGGTGACAGACATGAAAAGGGAGCTCTAGGCCCCGCTAGAATTCATCAGTCCTCGAATCCAGTTTACAATGAATTTTTACCCATTCCATTAAATTACTGAACAACTTTAAACTAGCAGAACTGAGAAAAAAAAAAAAGTTTGTTATATTTTTACCTCATCTTATATTAAAAATATATTAAAAAGGGGGAAGAGAAACAAATGTGTGTGCCATGGGCTCAGTCAGCTGATCAATGTTCACGTTTACAGAGTGTTAAGTGTTACCATTCTTATTTTTACGCATTCGCTATATTATTTACATTTGGGATTAAATTGATGAAGATATCCCGATTTGCTCCAGATTTCTTCAGTGGTTAAAAACTGTTACTGCTTGGTGTTGCAAAAAAAGGTTCCAAATTCCATTCATCATTGGTTCAATTTTTTAGCTTTTCTAGCACGTTTATTCACAAAGTCATACGATTGTTAACATACAAAAGAACTAAATCAGTATTTGAAACACTGGAAAAAATCAAAATGTTTAATTTTTCTTTGTTTTGAAACTGCAGCAACGATTTGTAAAGAAAATTAAATTAGAATTTTAAGTTCTAATACATTTACTTTGGAAAATAAGCAATTTTTAAATGTTTAATAATTGTGAATATTAAGATTTCAATAACATAATCCATAGGATGTTATATATAAAACTATTATGATCTAACTTTATGATTTGCATTCTGGGAACTATTTTGATATCAGTTTTAAGATATTATGATGATTGAGCTATAAGGCGCCTATTTTAGTTATTATTTACTTCAGTTATCATCATCGGCTCAGCAGCGACATCAGAATCTCTGTAATACGATTCAGAAAGGCAAAGAACACAGGAGGACTAAGAGCAAAAAATGTGTGAATGGTGGACGCATTTAGCTGATCAATGTTTACGTTTACAAGTACTGTTTTGGAAAATAACAGTATTTATAAACAACCTGTGAGAACAGTCAAAAATGTTTATATTTCTCCATGCGCTTGACGAATTAAGAGGAACAATGAGAACTCAAAGTTTCTCTCCGTGTGTTAATATCAGTATTACCGAATCAAAAAAATTATTCAAGCTAGGTAACAAAGTTTGAAAGCTCGACAGGACACAGGTACAGCTTTGCAGCCCCCAAAAAGTTCTCTATCATACGTTTTACTGGGCCGCTTGACGAAATTTAACTTGTATGTTACATGTCTCGAAATTGCGACTTAGGATACATATTAGATTTATATACCGCATTGTTCTAACATAGGTATTCTGACACAAAATCGAACTATTTATGAAATGAGATACCGATTTTTCTATATTTCAATTTTACTACTCAAGTTATGCTAAAAATGGCAAATTTTGTAAAAATCGCATGAGTTGTTTTTAAACAATTAGCTCTCAAAATTTTAGCTTCTAGATGTTAATTGAATTTGGTATATATTTATTAATATCCCCTTTTTTATTAAATTTACTTGATTCCTTCTTTTACAGTTCGAAATTTAGATTCGATCCAAATAAAATCCGCAGCTATTTTCTGACTTGTTTTTAAAATTTGTATTTTTTAATAATTTTTATAAATTTTTACTATTATTTTAAAGCAGATGTATTTGTAGGCACAAAATTACCAAAGATATACTTGAATTTATGTATTGGCAGGCTTTGAAATTTGGCATATTTGTTAAGAGATAATAACGCCAAATGTGTTTTACGCATTTCGTTAAAATTTGGAAGAATGAATGATGCACCTTTTTTTTCGCTTATGTTGAATGAAAAGGGAAAAGAGAATAGGTTACTTTAAATTAATAATTTCTTTAAGTGAATTATTCTTGGTGCAAAATAAAAAAAGTACGCCAAGGTAAATTTTTTAAATTTCTCGGTAAGTTTCTCACCAAATTTTAAAAAAAAATAACATTTGGGCATAATGTGAGTCGTAGAACAGAAACGTGGGGGGAAAAAAAATGGTATCCCATTTCAAGAAAAGTGTGATTTTCTGTCAAAATACTTATGTTCGAACAATGCTATATATAAATCTAATATATATCCTTAGTCGCGCTTTCAACACACGAAAAATGCAAATTAAATTTCATCAATCGACTCAGCAGAGCGGGAGATACAGAACTGTCCTACTTCTTTTTTGCACGGTGTACATTTAACAACACTTCAGTGACAAAATGATACCAATCCCCCACAAAAGGTGTCAGTTTCTACCTTCATAAAAACACACGCATAAGAAAACAGCCAAAAAAATATTATGATAATCAAATTGCACGCAGAGAAACAACGCCTTTTCTTGCAATCTCCCCCCTTTTATGTACGTTATTCATTTTAATTTAAAGTATTATTCGATTCGTTAGAGAATATGAACTTGCTAGTTGTTGAATGAATATGAAATTTTATAAATAGACATGTTAATACACATTTACCTCACATCTGAAAACCAAACTAGTTAGTCCACGTTAATTTAAAAATAGACTATACTATAATTTAATAACACATTTCCTAAATTCTGGTAATGTCGCATCTTCATAATATGAAATTGAAATAATGTATTCAAATACTGTTCTATTAAAAACAGAAAGCTGATGGATATTAGACTTGACATCATTTTTTAATATAATTATTTACAAGACTTATAAGGAGCAATACCTTACATAATGAAAATAAGCTTAGCTAACTTCCAAGTTGTTTGACGAATGAATCCCTGACTTGGCAACATTTATCCGCTACTTGGCAAATTTTATATTCGATTTTGATTTTATTATGCGATATTATTTCAGTTTAAAAAACTTTTTCTATAATAGTTTCACCCAATTGTTGATCCCAATAACCTATGCTTTATCCATTTCTCGTACACAAACGGGTGGGGCTTGCACAATTCGATAGCAATATCGGAAAGATAACATTAAGGAGCGACTACTAATGGCGAGCCTTAATATGATCACATTTGTTCACGATAGGGATTTATGATTGTCTCAGGATTCTCTTACACTGGCAAATTAAAAATAAGAGGAGTAGAAAAAAAATGTTAAAATTAACTCGAATTACTATATCAAGAGAAAGTTTTACGTCCGATATTTACAGAAAAATTCCATTTCTTTATTCCAATGATTTTCAAAAAGTGAAACTTCATCAAGACAAAGAACAAATAATACTTCGAAAAGTACCACTGCATTCCTTGAAAAAATGAAGACTGATACAGATATCTCATATATACCTTTCCAACGTATGCCTGCGAAGTATTCTGGAGTATCTATGCTTTCGGTTTCTTAATAAGAGCTCTAAGTTAAAAGTCACCCCGATTGATTGCAGTGGAAGACGAATGGAAATCAATACCCTTGGAAACTTTAGAAAAAGCCCTTTTGTCATGGAAATCACGATTCAGATTTATAGACCAGAAAAAGGCTATCAGATCGATCATTTAAAAAACTACTCTTTACATTTTAAACATCAATTAAACGGCTCCGAAATCGGTCTTAAAATATGTAAACAACCTCTGTATTAAACGCGATCAAATAAAGCAGATTCTACTCTACTCAAAATTTCTCATGCACCGTAAATTTGGCAAAAAGATGAGGTTCAACCATTTTTTGCTTCAGGTTTATTTCGTGCACCAAACAATTCTTCTGCAAGACTTACCAGCTACAAGTGCTTTGTAATGTTAGATGATAATATCCTGAAGTTTCCCAATATTATCGCCAAACGACAATAGCCCAAAGCAATGTTATTCTAGCTTGCGCTTGAGTACTTGTTCCGCTTCAGGTCTTCTGAAGGCTGCCCGAGAAAAAGAAAACAACACTACCGATTTTATTTTTTTTATGGAAACCGGGAGGGGGTACTTTTCTTACTTAGACAACCTTTAAAATACATGAAGCGGAAGGTGTGGAAATAATTTTCTAAAAAGTTCTGAAAATGTTTCGCTACGACGTAGCCCAAAAGAATTGCAGCAGATTATTTTTTTAACTCTTTGACTACATCATGAACAGCAGCAAGTACATAATTAGGAATAAATGCATCAGCGACGAAGGAAATGGCCTTATAATGCCGGAAATGTTCTTGTTTAAACAGCACGAATATCTTTCGAGTAACGAGGAAATGCACATGCATACTATTACTGTATTTCCTCGCGTACTTCCCCCCTTTTCTAATTTATTTTATAGTCCAAAAATCGAGAAAGGAAAATTACGCGAGTCGTTTAATTTGCGAAGGACGCAGTTTCAGAAAGAATATCACAAATGAACAATAGTCATGGATAAACTACAGGCAACTATCACAACATTATTTCTTTAAAAGAAACCTACATTCCAATAAAAATACATAGTAATTATAATATCTGTCGAATACTGAACGAACATCTGAAGGATATCTCTATTTGAGACGGACATGTCGCGTTCGGGCTCAGTTAGCTTATAAAATCACAGGGGGACCTCATATGAACAAGTTTTGACCGTAGTTCCCAAGAGCTACATCGGAGGAAGGAAAATGAACAGAGCGAACAAAAGACCTGGATTTCGAAATATCGAACACATCAGGAATACATAAAGCTACAGTGAGCTGGAACGTAAGTAACAGAAGTAAGGTGAAATCGCATATTTGGAAAGTTTCTTAAGTGCGAATATTTCTTAACTTGGCACGTAGGGGTAGTTGAATGAAGAAACATTTCAAATAATAAATGCAAGGGAAAGTAAAATGAATGAAACGCTACTACAAATTGAATAAAAATAATCAAAGGAATATAATTTATAACTTAGCCTTATAAATCTATCAATAAATTAGAAGAAAAATCTACAAACATTACATGAAGGAGAAAATTGTGCTAATATTTTTAAAATTTTCAGAACCTAATGCTAAAAAGCTGGAGGGGGGTTATTTGAGGAAATAACGGTATATCCTTCTTGTTCAAGGTTAGATTAAAATCGAATTCTTACGCTGATGATGATAACCAAACCCTAATCATATCAGATAAGTCAATATTTTAGCTCATATTTCACATATACATGAAAAGACTAAAATAAATGTTCGAAAATATGCAGTATTTTGGAGACATCAACATGAAATTTCACTGATGGAAAAAACTTACTTTGCACGCTGTCGGATAAAAATGCGCTGTATAAGAAATCATCCTTTTTGAAATAAGCAATTACTTTTCAATTTCAATCACTGAAAACCAATAAAGTAGTCGTCGTTTTTCAAATATTCCGATTAAAATAAATTATTCGGTCTATGCACAAAACAGGCGTAACACTTTTCATAGATTAGAGCGTTCCAAGAATGGAAAAAGTCACTAGAATCAGAAACATCTTGCAACTCAAACGGCCTTTGAAATAATTTGAAGATTAAGGGAAGGGAGATTTGCAGAGTTTGCATATAACAATAAGCAGTTGTAAGAAGCACAGCATTTTTCGATCCACGATTTTTACCAATGCAAATTGCAGTTCAGAGTTATTACAACATTAACCGAATGATAGCAATAAATGACAAGAAAGAATATCATCCAAAAGAGCAATGGAACTTATAAATAGGTACTTTCATAACATTTTAATTAGGAAAATGAAAAAGCTTGCTTAAGAACTGTTCATAAAGTCTTTAATGCAAAAGTTCATTTATGAATGCTTCATAATGTTTCTGAAAATTATTTGACTGATGCTAAAGCCCTGATCTTAATATTCGGAAGCAGACTTCTTTTTCGCAAATTTGCTACTTTAGGCAAACTTTTGCAACTAAAATTTATGTGGTTGCTATTTTACGAAATTTTTGCTGCTATGCCAGTTCCAAGGTTCGAATCTCGCGAACGGGCTAGTTGCATGGCCGTTACCGTGACTCTGCCCATGCGTAGCGTGTCTATGAGCCAGTTTCCCACAGAACGTTTTCCACGAAGGCATCCCTTCCCTTAGGCAGATAGCCCTCGAGGCTTTGCAGTAGTCGCATAAACCAAACCAAACTAGTCATTTCCTTGTGCTACTTTTTGCGACTTTAAAAATTTATGTAAATCGTAAAACGCTTGTAAGTTAAAATAATGTATCTGATAAAATAAGTTCATAATAAATAAATAAAGTTATTTAGGCTTAAATAGAAATGGACATCAGGCAATCCTGAGATCACAGAGCAGAGGCAAACAGTTTTCAGCGCTAGTAGTTGATCTCTTTGTGTTTTTAACTGATTAATTTGTTTTAATCTTTAAAGTTTGCCAATAAGCAATGCAGTTGTAGAAAGGGTATTTTCAATTAAAATCAAACATCGAACAGATTGTGTTTGAAACTCCTAGATCTCATACTTCGAATGAAAATATCAATGAAATTTTTCTTACTAAAATTCTGCTAAAAAAAATTTCGTAACCTCAAAATTATAATTTAAACTAGCAAGAGCCCCTTGATAGCTCTCTCTATTCTAGAACTAGTAAGGTCTTTTCTGGACTGCGTCATTTTTAGATCAATCCATATCATATGACTGGCATAAAGCTGATGACGTAGCTAATTTGAAACTTAAACGGAAACATTTCTCTTAATAAGTTGCCATAGTGGAATTAACTGCGCACTTTTCCTTCTACTTCTATTCCCGTTAGGACGCTGCTCTCTTCCTATCTCAACAGTATCAAAATGTAAATGTTCTTGAATAGGCACGATTAGAGTGCCAAGTGAACTGTGGCTGCAAAGGCAATTGAAGTAAAGATGAGTATTTAATTTGCCTCGGCTCCTATCTTGCTGTTCATTACGAATTCTACGTTTCTATACGCCATCAATATTTCTATGTATCTAAGTTATCAATGTTTCTAGAATATTATTACGTATAGTATATATATATATTATAATACATACGTGCGTGTGCGCGCGTTTAACAAACCAGTGTATGCTCGAGTTGTTTGCATTTTGTGTAAAGGGCAATTCAAAAATTTTTCTTTGGACTCATGCAGTAAAACATGTCTTGTGTTATTGACAAATAGGAGGATTTTATAAAAATATTAGTAGTGAAAGGGAAAATATTGAAAAAACGTGTACAACGGAGTTACGCAATTAATTCTTTCATTATTTTACAAATATTGTTTTTAAGCCTCCCAATTATATGATGATAATGAAGCAATTCGTAGCCTGAGTGCCATAAATTGGGTATTCAAACAAAGAACGAAATGAAATTCATTCTCCTGATTATAATATTTCTCAAAATTAAACAATCGGGGCGATTTAAAAATCAAAACAAAATCAGTTTTCTAAATAACGACACAACGAAATTTTATACTGAAAGAACGGGGATTTTTTAGTAATTAGAATCTAAAATCAACTAAGCAGAAAGGAAATTTCATTGAAAAGTATTAACAGCTAAAATAAAGGGAAAAAATAATGAATTACAAAAATGAACTTCTACCTCAAATAAGTTAGTACAAAGATGCTAACAATCCAAACGAAGGAGCACTTAACGATGAATATGAAAAAAGTAATTTAAAATTTGAGAATTAATTAAAAGGAAAAATGAGTGTGTAAACAACAGATAATTAGCGATATAGTTTAAAAATTTTTGTCAAAACTAATATGCGTAATTAAAATGGCTAAGAATCGAATTACAGTACGTAACTTACAGAACCAATGGAGACTGAATTTGTGATAATGTCAGAGGTCTTCTGAACATACTTAACTATGACGTCACAAACATCACGTGATCTCTGACGTCATGTGCAACTTTTTACGACTTTCCGATTCTTCTCTTGCTATTTTAGTTGAAAACTTCTGGCAACACTGTTCAGAAGAGCCCCTCATTGGAAGAGAATACAACTGTCACGCTAGAGTAAAAACTCCATAACAAGAAAGGAAAATAAATAAATAAAAAGTTGAAAGCTTTCAGATTTTATATTATTATGCCCAAACATTTAAAAACAGCATATCTTTAGAATTTCCGATAGACAGTCTCTCGCGCTGGGGATAAAAATATTTTATTCCGTAGTACGGTGTTGCCACAGCTCGCTTTAAAATTCTTGAGTTTTTAATCAAAAGTTCGTTAAATTTTTTCAAAATATGAAACAGATAATAAAACAAATTCGAAATTCAGGCTTCCAGGTACCCATATTCGGCTGGAGGACTACGTTATACAAAACTGGATGGCTCTAGGTATCGTTGATTTTCACAATGTGAGAAACATACATAATAAGGCAGATTCTTCATTATTTAATTTCTTTAAATTAAGGGTGATAATATTCTGAGGCAACAATTTGAAAAGTGATTTAACGCTTTTAGTGATTCTACGCAAAATGCCGTTTCAGACTAATAGCCCTTGGGCTAATGCCTATTTGGGCTAATAATCAGCTGTTGCCAATTCTTAAAAGCTAAACTACAATTCAAAAGCGTTATTTACATTTATGCGTCGCCTAGTACGCTCAACGCTCATACAGCTGCTTTATTCCATCGTGCCGCCCAGACATTATAGTAGTTCGGTGACGTAAATGTCCACTAGTGACTTAGTGACGTAAACATTCCTGACCTTAACTTTTCCAAGAAAAGGTTAACAGCGTAATGTCACCCTCACAAATATACCAGCCAGGCGCTACCTCGGGTAGGGCCAGCGATCCAGACAGCATTTATTAAAATTCAAAGTAAAAAAAAAAGCAAGGAAGGTCTATTTAAAATACACAAACAGTTGAAATACATGCACATTTAAAATACATAGACAATAGCTGAGTTACATACATAGACAGTTGAGTCACATAGTTCTTTTATTAACATAGTCACATATTGACACATAGTTGTTGATTTTATGTTGCCAGTGTAGATAATGTTAGTTCAACTCGCAAAGGCGGTACTAGAAATATTTCAAGGTGTGCGCGTGCGCCTATATTACTTATACATTAAATAATTACAGCACAGTTATACTAACACATTCTTTTCAATGTTACATTACCAAAAATAATCTGCTGAGATGGTCCCGCGTTCGAATACCGGAGAAGGCATGGATGCTTGTAAGCGCATACACTATGTGCGGCAAAGAGGCACTCAAAGTACACGGCGAGCTTGAAATCCTCTCGAGCGGTTGGTGATGGGGTAAGACAGGGGTGAAGACTCTCAACGACGCTAGGGGTGCTCTCCCTCAAAACTGGGATGGAATTACTCAGCTAGTGCCACGGACCTGTAAGACCACCAGTGAAATTCTAGTTTCCCGACCACTTATACCTGATTATAACACTTATACCTGATTGAACACTTATACCTCTCTCAGGAGACTTCGGTTTCTTAAATCTCTACAGTGTTAAAATAATTGCCTTTGAGAGAATGGAAAATAGACGCCAAATCTGGTAAACTAATAAACCCCCGATATTCTAACGAACGCGTGAAACTCGCTACGGTATAAATTGCATGGGAGTTTGAATGGTAGAATTAAAAAGTAGAGAATACATTCAACTTTAAAGTTGTATGTACATTTTGACACTTGGCAATATGATTGAACGAAATTAAATAATAAATTAATGATATGAAATAAAGATTAAACGAAGATAGAGCCATTACTTTATTATTTTATTTTACCACAGAACTTTAGGTTACAACGAGCAGCCAAATTAAAAAAACAAATCAGCTCTCAATCAAAAACTTCACTGTACATAAAGTTTCGGGTAAAAACACTGTTAAATATTAATAAATATTGATCAACTGAGAGTGTCCAAGCCAAACACACTTTTTTCCGCCTTTTCTAATATTAGATAAGGAATGTTCAGAATCGTGTCACTGTCTTTGCTAGAAACTGCTGAACAACAACAGAATTGTGTGCCGTGCACCAGAACCAGGACTGAACTTTTTCCAGGCCTAACGCTCTGTATTTTCTTTCAATAGCCTGTACATTACGTCTTCGTAAATTACTGTTACGAATTTAGTCTACTGTAGTATAAAAGGCCCAGAAAGCTAAGCATCGTCGGAAAAACAGGGCTACAGAGTTAAGTCCATTTAATAGTGAGGTAAATGGCTAAAGCAAAGCAGGCGATGATTTTGAGGGCTAATTCTATCACCAAAAGTCGGGAAACTTCGCGATCATTTGGCGACATTTGGATCCTATCCTGTGTGACTGTAATTGTATCCGGCCATGAAATTGTAACTGTTGTATGCCTTCCAGCAATTCCAAACATTTCTATGGAGAATGTTAGAAATCTATGTACAAGATCGGAGACAGCATCAATTTTAGTTTAGTTTGGAGGTTTAGAATATTGAGAGATCACCGTCCAAGCTTTCGCTTTTGAGGCGCTTTGCATTGTCTTGTATTCGACATTCTTACTAGTTTGAAGTGGTAAACTACTGATTGTGCTCTGTCATTGTCTCTCAAGAGCAGTACCAGTACTTTACTTGTCAATTATCGTTTTCCAACTACAAAAAGTTAGCAACATGGCTTTTAGTCAAGGTTTCTGAAACTAAAGTTTTCAGGCCGGTTTGAATCTTGTCCAGTGCAAGAATACGATAGCCATTTTTTCTGAGGATCATATAAACTCACCACGAAGTTTGATGTCCAATCACACTTTGTTTGAAAATATCAGTTGGATTTTGCCATTTAGATCAAACATCAGATGTTCACTGGATCAAAGAAAATGATTAACTGCATTTCGGAAGATAGAAATTTGGGGATTGGCTTTCAAATCCTGTTTAACTAAGATAATTTCAAGAAGTTCTGAAAAGGCCTATAGCTCCGTCCGATCAGTTACAAACCGTGAATAGAATCAGACGAAGCATGTTCTTTGTCTCAATGATAAAATTAATTTGTCCCTATTCTGACATTAATGGGATATTAACACCCTAAACATGGATGATTTTTAGGAGTTAGTAATTTCAAGTCGAAATTTGCCGATATTCCGACACACACTGATACTGAAATAACCAGCTACATCCAATGCCAAGTATTAAATAAATCTGATGTGGACACCATATCACTTCTTCGTACGGACTATTTAAATTATACACATTTTTTGCTCCACTTCATTTAAACTTATTTCCCCGAATTATTCTAACTTCGATCTCTCAAGGCAAGTTAAAAATAACAATAAAAATTGCAAATTTTGAAATGAAATGTCCAGATCAGTTTTTGTCGTACAGAAGTCAAACTTCTTAAATTTTTATTTTTTCATAACAAGTATAAAACTTTCCAGAATATAAGTATAGGAACCGTTAAAAGTTAGAACTAGCATTAAAAGTTAGAGTAACCCAACTAGCATTAAAAGTTAGATTTCGCTATTTGTCAAAAATTAATTTTTTAAAAGTTTCACATTGCCAAAAAATGAATATTTTCGTCATTTAAAACACGTCTGCAAACGGAAATATATGACTAAGATCAACGATTGCAAAATTAAAGGCCGAGTACGGACTTTTAATCTGGGTAAGGGAGTGGATTTACACTGGTTATCATAAATTAAGCAAAAATAATTTAAAAAAAAAATAGCGATAACTCCCGCAAAAATAAGCCAAACCGTGTAAAATTTAGACATGTTGCCAAGAAAGAGTAGCTGAGTAGAACTGCAATATGCAAAATAGTGGCGCTGCACTTGGAATACGTCATCTGCGAGAAGCATAAAAGTAAATGTTTGAGAGCAATCCTACATATTTCACTGTGATAGTAACATCAGAAATCTGAGATAGCCAATTCGTAATAATGACGTCCATGCATCATTTGCCTGCAGAACTACGATGGAGAGCCATTGGGAGACTAGAGACAGGACAAAGTCAAACAGAAGTGGCCAGATGGCTAAATGTGAGTCCTTCTGCGGTCATAGACTTTGCAGGTAATTTCAAACCACAGATTCGGCATCTAGGAGGTTCAGCGGACGGCCAGCTGCTACGAAGAGAGCCGATGACCGATATTTGACATTACGTGCGCGCAGGAATAGAACCGCTACTCAAGACTCTTCTTAGATCCTCCCTTGCTGCAGCCACCGGAAGCTTGGTGTCAATGTCAACTGTGCGTAGAAGGCTTCACGAAAGTGGTGTGTATGCGAGGCGACCATCCATTTGCGTGCCGCTCACGTCACGCCATACGAGGAACCGTTTGCAGTGGGCAACATGTCCACTGGACGCCTGATCAATGGAGGGCTGTTCTCTTTACGGATGAGTTCAGGTTTAGTCTATAAACGCATAGTAGGCGTTATTTGATATGGAGAGAGCCTGAAACCACTTACCATCCGTCAAACATCCGTGAAAGAGATGCATACGGAAGAGTTAGTGTCTGTGTTTGGGGTGGCATCTCTTTGGGTGGACGCACAGACTTCCATGTCTTTCCAAGGTGAACCAAAAATGTTCAGGGTTATAGAGATGACACCCTTGTGACACATATGTGCGCCCATATGCCGGGGCAATAGGTGATGCTTTCCTGTTACAGGACGACAACGCAAGACCACATAGGGCTTGCATCGTGGATAATTATCATCAACAGGAAACAATTATGCGCGACTTGAATCCTATCGAGCACGTTTAGGATGCTTTAGGGAGACGTCTAGCTGCTCTCAATCCGCCCCCTCACACCCTTGTCGCGCTTGCAACTGCTTTGCCAAAGGAATGGCTCTCGCTTATTATGGAACTGATAGACCGCATAACTGAAAGCATTACACATAGCTGTATTGCTTCTAGAGGCGATCACATTCCATATTAAAGATACTTTTCCTATAGCAAACTGACACCTTCGATTTGTTCATTTTATACATGTGCTAATTTCTATTACTAGCATAATTGTCTGGTAATTTCTTTTTATGTTATTTGATACCTTATTATGCGTTGTATATTGTGCGTAAGTTTCATAAAATTCTACACGTAACTTTTTCAGTAACCGTGATTTTTCCTTAATTTATGATAACCAGTGTATTTATGAGTTTGGTTTTCCCGACTGCAGTGAAAAAGGGAGGTGCCCAACTAGATGTTATAGTAGAATTCTATAAAATTTTAACGTTCTACAGCCAATCGTTTTTGAGTTATACGAGATGCATAGATACATACGTACGTCACGAAAAAATCCTTTTGAATCCACTTAAAATCCATTTTACAATCCGCTTTGGTAAAAACAGTCCTTTACTCTGTCCGTACGTACAGATACCAAGCCAAAAAATCGTAAAAATGGATTCGGGAATGGTGAAAAGATATATTTCAATTGAAAACTGAAAACCGAAAATTTTGCGACTACAATACTTCTTTTACTTTGTACAAGGAAGTAAAAATGTTACGCAAGAGGTCGTACCAATGAAAAATTATCATTTATGAGGCCCATTTTTAGCATCAGAGACACTGCTAATCATGAAACTCACTTTTCGTCCGTATCACTTCTCAAATTGTTGTCCCCAAATGTTTTCGCCATGTATTATTTTAAAAAATAAATAATGAAGAATCTGTATGTATATATGAATTTATGTCCCTCAGAGTGGAAAAACAACGCCAGAGGCACCGAATTTTGAACGCATATAGTTCTCTACCTTGACATGGGAACCTTGAACCCCGAATTTTGAATTTCGAATTTGTTTTTTATTCATTCCATATTTTCCACGAACTGAATGAATTTTTCATTTACAAACCTAGCGGTTTAAAAGCAAGCAGTTGCAACACTGTTCGGAATAAAACATTTTATCTCCGGCGTGCTAGATTGTTGCCATTCGCCAAAATGGACGATATTTACCTTGAATTTTAATCAATAATCTCGACTATTTAAAAGAAATGTGAAAATTGTCCGAAATAAAATACTTTGATCTTTCAGGCTCCAGCGTGTTGCATTCAATAAAGCGTAAGATATTTAAAGTTTGAATTTAATCTGCCTGATAGTCAGTAACAGATGAATTAACGCAGTTCTGAAGAACATATTTTCTACATTTTAATCAGATTGATTTCATAGAAATACATTTAAATCACAAGATGTCTATGTAATTACAAATACCAGATTTTTTTCTTAAGAAATTACACTAACTGGACTCATTAATGTCATTACATATATATTTCCGTTTTATAATAATTATTCCAGACGGCTAGCCACGCAATCGGTTATTTTCTTTCCCTTTCTCTTTCTTAAAAAAAAAAAAAAAATACAGTTGCATTTATTTCTATTGGAAATCAGATGAACTTCTTATACTAATGAACACATTAAACAATCTGCTGAAACAGCCGTTAACGAACAGAATCATTTAAGTAAATCAGGTACAACAGCGGCAGATAATTGTGACATACAAATTAACAGCACACCAATTTTAAAATAGGCCATCAGGCACACAATATTTAAGCAGAAAACAAAGGCTTTAAAAGTTTTCCTTTTTCGAAATAAGAACTGCATCAGACAGAATAAAAAAGTAAATAAAAATGAACAAAAGAGACAAATGACCTCTCCCTAACCGATGCGTTTCATGGCGAGTCATCGGAGTGAGTGACCTACATTTAGATGCAAGGGGCATGCTCAGAAACGGAAGTCAAAAGGAAAAAAAAAGAAAAAAGAAAAAAAGAATGAAGTAAACAGCCAGGTGAGGCAAACAGAAACAAGCGATAGTTCTCGATGAACTACACTGGTGTGCATATGACTCTAGCATATCAATCTTCACAAACGAGATGCTGTACTTCCTTCATAGTAGAATGCTTTGTTGACAAGCACAGGGTACGAAGTAAGGTAAAGCCGGTCTTTCGCAATGCTCTGATCTTCATGCCTTAGAAGGCCGTGGAGAAAAGGAATATATTTTCCTCACATCAGTGACAGGTACATAAAAGTGAATTAATAGTATCAGTCACAAAATATATTTCATTCGACTTCAAACGTGATCGGTTGTGCTGAAGTGCTATTCTCGTCCAGAAACTGTTGCTGAAAATATTCCTGTTCTTCGAGCAGGAATATTGCTATTTGCCCAGAAGGGCTTAATATTCTATTTGCCCAGAAGGGCTTAATAATTTCTTGGGCAGCCATTTGGCTGCCCAAGAAAAGTACTCAGTAAAAAATTCTATTTGCTTGTCACATGATTAACATATTGCTAATGTTTTAAAAACAATAAACATAGATTCATTTTAATTACTAACTAAACCCGTCAAATGACACTAAGCTGAAGTCATTAAAATCATTTATTTACATAAACAAATAAGAGTGCCCTATTCTTTGCTTGCGTGTGTGTAATTCATACAAATCTAAAAAAAAGAGAAGACTTCGAAAAATCACTGCACAAAGTTCACACTCCGAGCGTTTATATTAGACCGTTGCACTCGTCACCCATTAAGATTCACTTTGCCGCTGTTGCTTTCCTACTATCAAGTGGAAGTCATACATGTTAAGCACGGAATTTATAATTGCTTTTTGATAAATTTTAATGTGTCAAAACAGTTTAAATTTTGAAATCACGTTGACGCAGTTGCGTTTCCGTTACCAATCCTTACTAAAACCATTAAATGGTACCGTGTTCGTTTACTCTTTAGATCAGGGGTCCCCAAACTTTTTGTCCCTAACAGCACATTCTAGAATATCTGTTGGACACCGGGCATCATTTACTTTTTCAAGGTGAATTTATAGTTGGATAGAGTAGAAAAAAAAAAAAAAATCGTTTGCATTTCGCTTTGTGTTGGTATCTGTGTTGGACGCAATTTCTATTTCATTAAAAATGAGCAAACTTTCACAGAGAATTTTATGAAAACTAAAAAATTTTTTATTGTGGCACAGCGGCGGGCACACGTTAAACAAACAGCGGCACCATCGTGACCGCGGACATAGGGTTGGGAACCCCTGCTTTAATGTGGTACATTCCAGATCAGTATAGATCAGCGATTCTCAACCGGTGGTACGCAAGAGAAAAACAGATGGTACGCAATTTTTACTTATTAAATTCAAAAATTAAATACCCCAACATCCTGTTTGAGTTTTTTCTCTAACACTAGTAAAATTATGCGCTCTGTGCTTTGTTCAATGTCAATAGCCTCTCATAGACTTTAACAAATATCCGTTTTTATTTTCACACATAAATTTTTTGGCCATAGACATAACAAAATTGGTCATAAATGAAGTTTTTTAAAGGAGTAATAGAAATGGATGTTGTATTTAATAATAAATAAAAATAAGTCCCTAGAAAAAGATAATAGTATATCTCATTAATTCTTTCAGAATTGATCGATTTGTTAGCCTGTCTATACCTTATGTGTCACCATTTCCAGGGTCTTATTTTCAATTAAAATAATTTTTTTTACATCGATTTGCTTTTTATAATAGCAGGTATGCTGTCTTCTTTTTGATTTGTATGCCTTATTTTTCTACGCATTTTAATATTTGTTAGAAAATAATAAAACAAACGTAGATTTTCAAAATGGAAAAAATGGCTAGGACTGACTAAGCGGAAAAGTGATGATTCATAGGTTATCGATCCAGGACAATCTACTAGCTCTAAGAATATTGAAAATAAAACAAAAATTGCTTATAGCAAATATAGTGTT
>KK112442.1:0-41911 GCA_000611955.2 Stegodyphus mimosarum | reverse complement strand
AGATTCTTCCAAATGATACTTCGAAGCCATAACAAACCGCTTTGAGTCCCTACACACTGAAATCAAACGCTATGTTGCAGAAATTCACTCAAATATTCAGTTTGCGCAAAGCGCTTGATTCACCCTTGGATGACGTAACGCGTAGATTTACATATCACAAACCGTTTGATTACTTTTGATTGGATAATGCTAATTAGGCTTGGTTTTCACACATTCCCTGCAAATACGGATCACATTGATTCGATATTTCATTGAATATCATCATTTTTGGGTATGTAAAGATAATTTTGGACATGAGTGTAGATTATAAAAGTTCTCAGTCAGAAATATCGCCAAGTAAGGAATTATGTCGCCAAACAGCTTAGTTTCAGTCAGTTTTAGTCAACCAATAAAAAATTAGGTTATACACACACACGAACATCTACTTCACATAAAGGTTACTTATTTTGCCTAATTTTAAATTTTACGTTGGCATGTTTTCTTCGACTGGGGATGTTCTCCGATTTGGGGCTAAAACACTGGTCAAATTTCGAGAAACGTTATGAACCATACATGAATGAATGGTTAGACATTTAAAAGTTCGTATCTTAAAACCCTAACCTTTAAAATACCCTTAGATGGTTATTAACCTTTAAAAGGCGGTCAACATTAAAGACATAGCGAACAGTTCATAAACTAATATTTCCTAATTAAAACGCTGTGCAAATAACCTATTCGCATATTTCTTGATAATTTTATATTAAATTAGTTAAATTTCGTTGTTCTTTTAGAGAATATTTTTCTCATCGCTGAATGTTATCAAAATGGACAAATGTGACCACAATAAGCGGCACTTATTGAATAGTCTTAATAAAAATATATTTAAATTATATAGTTAAACATTCCCAAGACATTTATTGCTTAAAGAATCGGTATACCCTATTCACATCTGAATTAGATCAATTGTTTAGAAAATTATTAGAGCTGACCTCTAAATTCTGGCGGACGAGTCACATAAATCTAGTGACAAAATTACGGCATTGTCCCCGAAATAGAATTACGAACGAAAATGACCAAGAAATGTGTTGTAAATCACGGCTTTAATCCTTGGCTTACAAGTGCAGTGACATTCAGCTTTCGTTTGAAAGATATATTAGTCAAACTTTAAAAAGAATATGCAGAACTAAACTAGGTTACATGACAGGAAATAGCGAAAGATCAATGCTCCGCTTATGTCATATCTCATCCACACATTCCAAAGCCATTTCCCGAAAAACGATAACACAATGGATGGATGCAGGATGGATTCACTTCCGTCGACTATCACCATGTTGGCCACGACGACTGACAATGCCGCCTACACCAAAATAGGCACGACAACCACATCGCTTATCCCCAATTCACCTGCACACAAGAGTGATAGAAAAGCCAAACTGTTTAATGTTGGATGATTGTTGAAGTTAGTTTCATATTCCGTCGAGCAAAACGTCAATGAGATGCAAACATGATTTGTTACTGTTTCAATATGTTGTTAAATTGTCGACGTCGACATGATTGCAAAAGCAATGATCCATTTGAACACAAATACACAATGTGGAATTTATGCATGAAGGCAGAATTCATTTTCACTGAATTCCACTGGCATAGCCTTTCCTATGCTCTTTTCATATGAGGTAAATACGCGCCTCTATACACAATCAAATTAACTGCGTCTCCATACTTTTGTATTCAACGAAGTTAGCTCTTCTGAATCATGTTACAAAATTTGTAATCATAACTTTATGAATTCGGAAAACTAACACGTGCGATAATTTATGATTTTTAAATGAAATCTTTAAAAGTACTTTTTTTCATAAAAAGCTGATAACACTGAAATAACAAAAAACGTATTGCCTTAATATTTCAGCTTGTTTTGTAATTTAAATAAACCAACTATGCAGCCAGCGTGTTCGACTGGGATCGAACCTAAGCAAGGTCGAACTACCAGCATTCAGCAGCCTTAACCACTCGGCCACTGGTGCGACCTTTAATTTATATATTTATTCCATGTAAAATAATATATGAACATACACTCACGTTTGTGAAAATTGCAACACCATGAAGGACTTACGCGAGTGAGCTGAAATTTTCAGGAAATGCAAAGTAGCGCATGATATGCAAATGATTAGAATTGCAAATCCGTAGCGCATGCGTATGCTGAGCAGCGCCCTCTGAACGGCTGATGGATCCGAATAAATAGACGGCTGTAGCGAGGCGTGTATGGTTATCGGTGGTTATCTGCTAGTGGTAAACGTTAACTCAATCTGTACTTATGCCTCGTCGACGAAAGAGAGCGAGATTTGAACAACTTACAGAGTTTGAACGAGGGAGAATCATCGGCCTTCGTGAAGCTGGATTGTCGTATCGTGCAGTAGCCTCTCGTGTGCAGCGTAACAGCAGCACAGTGATGCGCGTTTGGAAGCAGTGGACGGACGAGTGTCGGACAACTCGGAAATCCGGGAGTGGACCCCGAAATGTGACGTCAGCTCGCGATGATAGACACCTGGTCCGCATGGCGCGGACGGACCGTACAGCTTCCTCTAGACAATTGGCAGCACTGTGGTCAATAGCTACAGGTGTTTCATTGTGTGCTTCATCAATTCGTAGACGTCTGCTGCAGTGTGGACTGCGCGCACGGACTCCTTTATACAGGATCCCCCTAACGCACGACCATCGCCGCCTGCGGCTACAATGGGCCAATCAGCATAGAGACTGGCGTGCTGATTGGCAGCATGTCGTGTTTTCTGACGAATCCCGCTTTAATTTGTGGTACCATGATGGCCGCATTCGTGTCAGACGCTATGCCGGTGAACGCCACCTTCCGGAGTGCATTATCGAACGCCACAGTGGACGAACACCCGGAGTTATGGTCTGGGGCGCCATAGCATATCATAGACGATCTCAATTGCTACGAATTGTGGGCAATCTGAACAGCAACCGGTATATCCGTGAAGTTCTACAGCCCGAAGCTGTTCCCTTCCTTCAAAGCTTGCCAGGCGCTGTATTTCAACAGGACAATGCCCGCCCTCATACTGCTCGGATTGTTAAATCCTTCTTTGCAGCGCAGCAGGTACAGCTTCTTCCTTGGCCTGCGTGTTCCCCGGATATGTCGCCAATTGAACATGTGTGGGATGTCATTGGTCGGCGTCTTGCTCGTGATCCTCGTCCTGTTGCGTCTGCAGACGAACTTTGGGTACGCGTACAAACGATATGGAATGCTCTTCCTCAGTCAGACATTCAAACTTTGTTTGACTCCATGCCACGTCGTGTAGCAGCACTTATTGCGGCGCGTGGTGGCCACACAAAATACTGATTCTGATCTCTTGTTCTTGTTTGTTTGCTTTGAACATTTAATCATTTATTTGTACCACTACCACTCAACTGTGTATTAAATTGCATTCAATTATGACGATTCCTTCTTGGTGTTGCAATTTTCACAAACGTGAGTGTATTTAGAGAAATTATTTACTTAGTGTGCATAATTAAAAGCTTATAAATTGAAACTGTCCCATTCCCTTAACAATATTTGCGGGTTAGAAATTCAAAATTGCGTTTTCTCTCACTCCTAGCCTTGGGAATTATATTCACTATATGTTAAAATAAAATACTCCAAATATTTTTCCAAATTTATTTTATTTCAACTTAATTTCATAATTTCAACGAGAATCGGACAAATTAATAGTTAAGCTGGACCATGAACTAAAAACTGGTTTGTCCGAGTAAAACCCGGCTCGGTTTCAACAATGGTAAGAAATAAAATGATTCGGCATGAGAAGGGGGGGGGATAAAATGTCGAAAAAGTGAAGAACGTCTGACAGTCAGTCAATAAAATTAAAGAAAATACTTCTCAAACTTTACGACGTATTTCCACTCGATCACTTAGTTTGGTTTATTTGTTTAGGCCAAACAATAGCCAATCTCTGCCCATGGGAAGGGATGCCTTCGTGGAGGACTTCCTAAGAGGAGCTGGTTCGTATCCACGTTACGAACCAGAGATAGAAAGCAAAAATTAATAAAGCACGGAGGTTGTTTTAAATGCTTGAAACCGAAACATATTTCTTGTTTATGCAAAGCCAAAGTTAGATGTTCCATATGCGGTAAAGGTCATTCTTCAATAATGTGTTTTACTGTTAAGGGTGATTCTCACGGAAATCATCCTACAGACGTTAATGAGGATGAAAATGATAAAAAAAGACTATGTTCTGACGAATAAATCTTGCATGCAATTAGTACAAGTGGTAAAGAAGAATTAATCCATGGTTTGTTCGGAGGAATTGGAATGAAAGCAATTCATAGTAAATTAATTCGATTAAGTAGTCTTAAAGGTGATTATCACTGTAACTTTCAAGTTTTGGATCAGGATAAAATAGTACTGACATTCCTCAAATTGGTAGAGATACATATCTTACGGAGCTGCGAAACCATGGAATATATTTAACTGGCATGCAAAATAAATCTGTGGATTTGATGTATGAAAAATCGCGTTTAGAAATGTTCTTATAGGTGCAGATGTAAACTAACGTGTGGGTTATCATGTGTACACACCAGATTAGGATGGGCAATGATAGGGAAAACTGAAAAGCGTGAATTCTCTTACAGTACGAAAACTGTATTGTCACTTCATGTTAATGATGCTAAAATTTCGGATTTATGGTGTCTTGACTGGTTAGGAATAAAGGATCCTGCCACAACCCAAACAAGAAAGGAAATAGATGAAATCGCTAAAGATTATTTTCGTCAGTCATTAAGAAGGGAGAGTGAGGGTAGATATCAGGTGTGTCTTCCTTGGTTAGAAGGGCATGCTGTTTTATCTGATAACAGATTAATACCATAGAAAAGGTTAAAATCCTGCGTAAAAAATATTCAGTCAAAAACCTGTCTGAAAAAATATGAAAATATATTTAACGAATATATTTCACGGCTGAAGAAGGTATTATAGAATCTGTTGAAGATCAGAAAACCGAAAATTGTCATTACCTACCACATAGGGCGTAATTAAAGAAAGTTCAACCACAAAGATACGACCCGTATCCCGATGCCTCAGCGAAGCAAAGGAACGGTGTGTCCTTAAATCACTGTTTAGAAAAGGGCCCAAATCATATGGAACTAATACCGAGTATTTTCAACAGATTTCGCCCAAGTAAATATAGGGTTATCTCAGATATACGTAAGGCCTTTTTTGCAAATAGGTGTCTGTCCTCGACATAGAGACTTTCTTAGATTTCTGTGGTGGGAAGAAGGAGATTCCGAAAAATTGAAAATATATCGACATAAGCGCGTTGTGTTTGGCATTAATGCCAGTCCTTTTTTTCTAGTCGCAACACTGAATTATCATCTCGAGAATGTTCCGGAACGCCAACAAGAGGAATTAAATGAATTAATGTATGTTGACAATTGTGTGGCCAGCGTTGATACTATTGAAGAACTAAACACTTTCATTGATGTATTAAAAGAAATTATGTCGACTGCTAAATTTGATTTAAGGGGATGGTGTTACAATGAACCTAGAGGTAAAACTTTGAAAGGAAACTCTTACAGTAAAAACTCAGATAAAACAGTATCAGTTCTGAGGTTAAAATGGAATTTATCAGATGATAAGTTGTCCTGTGACTTTAAAGTCAGTTCTGTAAAACAGCCTGTCAGCAAAAGGAATATATTTTCAATAGTACACAAGATTTTCGACCCGACTGGGTTTACAGCTCCTGTTACTCTGATTCCAAAGCTAATGCTTCAAGAATGCTGGAAACAAAGATTTCATGTGATAACAATTTACCTAAAAGCATTTCAGATAAATTCGAAAGTTGGAAAAATAAATTCCATAATTTGGAAAAAGTAGCTATTCTCAGAAGAATTTTTGCTGATTACGAAAGAATCTCAGATTTATCTTTACGCGCATTTTGTGACGCGAGTAAATCTGCTTATACCACATGCATTTTTATGCGAAGCTGTAACGCAAATTCCGGTACATGTCAGCTCATCTCAGCTCGATCCAGAGCGGCACCTATCAAGCCGATCACCATACCACGACTACAGCTCTTAGCTTGTACGATTGGCGCAAGACTGGCACATCGTGTTAAGGAAGATTTGAGACTGGAGACCGTGCCTATTTATTATTGCAGCGATTCCATGGATGCATTATTTTGGATCAAAAACAAGGGAAACTGGGCCATTTTAGTCTACAATAGAGTGAAAGAAATCCGTACTCTAAGTGATCCAAACTACTGGAATTATGTTCCTGGAACGCAAAATCCAATGAGCCTCCCTTCCCACGGATGCAGTCCTGAAACCTTGGTCAAACCGAAATGGTGGGAAGATCCCCAATGGTTGAGAAATGATCCAGAAAAATGGCCTACCTCTGAAATTGTACCGAACTTTGATATTATAAATGCTGAAAAAAAGAAGGCAATAATTTCTACAGTTAATTCGGAAGTTATGACGGAAGTTAATTTTGATAAGATTTCTTCATACCGTACTACACTGGTTATCATAAATTAAGGAAAAATAACAAAAATAGCCATAACTCTCCCCCAAAAAAGCCAAACCGTGTAAAATTTGAATATGTTGTCAAGTAAGAGTAGCTGAGTAAAACTGCAATATGCAAATTAGTGGCGCTGCACTCGGAATACGACATCTGCGAAGAACATAAAAGTCCATGTTTGAGAGCAAGCCCACATATTTCACTGTGATAGTGACATCAGAAATCTGAGATAGCCAATTCGTAACAATGACCTCCAGCCATCATTTGCCTGCAGAACTACGATGGAGAGCCATTGGGAGGACAATGTCAAACAGAAGTGGCCAGATGGCTAAATGTGAGTCCTTCTGTGGTTCATAGACTTTGGAAGCAATTTCAAACCACAGATTCGGCATCTAGGAGGTTCAGCCAAGGACGGCCAACTGCTACGACGAGCGCCGATGACCGATATTTGACATTATGCGCAAGCACGAATAGAACCGTACTCCAACTCTTCTTATATCCTCCCTTGCTGCAGCCACCGGAAGGTTGGTGTCTACGTCAACTGTGCGTAGAAGGCTTCACGAAGGTGGTGTGTATGCGAGGCGACCAGCCATACGAGGAACCGTTTGCAGTGGGTACGACAACATGTCCACTGGACGCCTGATCAATGGAGGGCTGTTCTCTTTACGGATGAGTCCAGGTTTAGTCTATAAACGCATAGTAGGCGTGAAAGAGATGCATACGGAAGATGCAGTATCTATGTTTGGGGTGGCATCTCTTTGGGTGGAAGCACAGACTTCCATGTCTTTCCAAGGGGAAGCGTGAATGCTCAGGTTTATAGCGATGACATCCTTGATGTTTATGTGCGCCCATATGTCGGGGCAATAGGTTATGCTGTCCTGCTACAGGACGACAACGCAAGACCACACAGGGCTCGCATCGTAGATGATTACCTTCAACAGGAAACAATTATGCGCATGGAGTTGCCAGCTCGATCCCTGGACTTGAATCCTATCGAGCACGTTTGGGATGCTTTAGGGAGAAGTCTAGCTGCTCTCAATCTGCCCCCTCAGACTCTTGCCGCGCTTGCAACTGCTTTGCAAGAGCATTATGGCTCTCGCTTCCTATGGAACTGATAGGCCGCATAACTGAAAGCATCACACTTAGCTGTATGTGTTGTATTGCTTCTAGAGGCGATCATATTTCATATTAAAGGTACTTTTCGTATAGCAAATTGGCACCTTCGATTTGTTCATTTTATACATGTGCTAATTTTTATACTACCATAATTGTCTCTAATTTCTTTTTATGTTATTTGATACCTTACTATGTGTTGTATATTGTACGTAAGTTTCATAAAATTCCACATGTAACTTTTTCAGTAATCGTGATTTTTCCTTAATTTATGATAACCAGTGTAATTTAAAGGTAATATCTTGGATTTTCCATTTTGTTCAAAATGTTAGACTAAGTCCTAATGAAAGAACTTTTGGAAAAAATACAGCGGATGAAATTAAAGGAGCCGAATTAATTCTTTTGAGATTAGTTCAGAGTGAATCATTTTCTGGATTAGATGACAAAAGATTACGTGTTCTTCAACCAATGATTGATTCTAATGGAATCCTTCAGGTTAAAACCAGAATTCTGAGACGAGATGATACAGAAAATTTTGGATTTCCTATTAGTCTTCCTTCTGATCATCCTAATGGAGTGAAATTAATTAGAGCTAAACATGAAATGACCAATCATGCAGGATAAAATTCCTGCAGGATCCTTCAACAGGAGTACAATTTTTGATATCCGCTTTACGAGAAGAATATTGGATTTTAAAAACACGAAAGACTCTCAAGAAAGTCATAAGAAGCTGTGTTGTATATCAAAGGTTCGATGCTACTTCTTCGAAAACACCCATTGCCCCTCTCCCAGAAGACCGAGTAAGAGAAGCAGCAGTGTTTGAGATTGTAGGTGTTGACTTGACTGGACCATTGATACCGAAAGGAAATCAAAAATCGTGGAATCGTGGATAGCAATTTTTACCTGTGCTGTTTTTCGCGCAGTACATTTGGAATTGATTTTCTCCCTATAGACTGAAGATTTTCTTCAAGCGCTGAGACCTTTCATTGCTAGACGTGGAAGACCCTACACCATCTATTCCGACAATGAAACAAATTCCAAAGGAAGTGACAGATTATTCAAAAGCTTAAATTGAGGTAAAAAATCTTAGAACATGCTAGTATCCAGAGGATTACAAGGAAATTTCTTCCGCCATCAGCTCCCTGGTGGGGAGGATGGTGGGAGCGATTAATAGGAGTCCTGAAAAGAATCCTTCGTAAAGTTTTAGGACGATCATCTCTCAATTATGAAGAAACGATAACAATTTTGTGCGACTGTGAACAATAATGAATAGACGTCCATTGACGTATATCTCGCAAAATCTTTGAACTAAAGGCTTACTTACCGACAAAAACTTTTACAAGATACACGTAAAAGATTTCGAATCGAATACCTCGGACAGTTACGGCAAAATTATGAACATGTAAAAGTCTTACAACCTTTGAAAATAGGAGATATAGTTTTAGAGTTTGATGATAATAAGAAACGAACAGATTGGTTATTGGCGAAAGTAACCGGGATTTTCAAGTCTCGGAATGGACATGCGCGTTTAGTTAAGGTCAAGACTAAGCTTGGAGAAGTTTTGCGACCAATCAAGCCTTTGTATCCTTTGGAAATATTATCCCCAGATGAACAGTTTAAGATTAGGAATACGGCAAGCAGCTTTTCTGGTAAGACGGAGACTTACTCTAATCCTGATGTTCGTAATGATTCGCCTCAAGACCTTGTAGAGTCATTAGGTTATTTCGGAAGCAGAAGAATGAAAAAATGAGCAACGCCTTCGCCGGGAATCGAACTACAGACCTCTCGGTTACGCGTCGAGTGTGCTGACCACTACACCAATAAGGCATGCGAAGAAGGCGGGAGAAATACCTTATATACTCCCCCTTTTAAAGGGCAATTGGGGTTTCGAGGACCCAATCGCCAAATTCCGGTGGTGGAGAATCATCATCCACCACCTTTTTAGTTCTGGAGACAGTGTAGAGTCATTAGGTTATTTCGGAAGCAGAAGAATGAAAAATGAGCAACGCCTTCGCCGGGAATCGAACCACGGACCTCTCGGCTACGCGTCGAGTGTGCTGATGACTACACCACGAAGGCACGCGGAGAAGGCGGGAGAAATACCTTATAACCTTAAGAGCGAAAAGATTCCATCGATAACTACAAGAAGCGGTCGAAAAGGTAAAGCCTGTCCAAAGGTTTGAGTTTTAAATTTGACTTCTCGACTGATTTAAAGGTGGAAACGTGTTGGAAACTCTCGCCGTTAAAACTGTTACGAAACAACACATGAATTGCGCATGCCCGCAGCCAAATGAAACAGAACTATAACTGAACTTTAGAACTCGTAATGGAGTTTGAATTAAAGATGCAATCAGTAAATTCTCTCCGTGTTGTGTACGTAATTAGTTAGTAATGTAAATTAAACGTATCTTATTATCTTAGAAGCTTCTCTTTTTTTTAGATGAGTAGTGCCTTTGATGCGTGCAGTTAATAAAAATATTCCCGGATATACCTTTGGAGAAGAACGAGAAAGAAGACTGACAGAAAAGATAAGCCTTTCTTACCTTTATTCTAAGAATGATTATTTTGTTAATCATAACAATAGTTTGTTTTTCGACTCTCTATTCCCACTGGCAGAAGCGAAACTTCCGGTCATTTCGCGTTCGAGTTGTAATATTTCTCCCAACTTTTGATTTTTGACAAAGTATGAGAAAATCAAAACAAGTATGAAATGAAAATTGAAATAGTAATATAAAATGAGAAATTTAAATCTTACCACAAATTAACAACTTTACCTGGGCGTAACATATATCTTGAATATTTTATACTTACTTAATATACTCCAAACTTACATTCTTTAAACAACAAGCAAAAAATTCTTTTCCGAAAAATACTAGTAAATAGATTAGTTCACTAAAACCGAATAAAATCAAACTGTATACAAAATTCAAAGAAATAAATAAAAAAAATGTGAAAACAAATAATAGTAGTACTGAAAACAAATTAAATTTAACTAAAGTTCTTTGGCTTCACAATTTTTCTACCATATCTATTGAACTGAATGTTTCTATCAGAATTTTCAGGTTGACAGTCTTTGGTAACAGTTACTAAGTCATCATTTTTTCCAGTATTTCCTGAAGATGTAAATAATTCAGTAGTTTTGAGCTCGAAGACAGATTCTGTATTGTCTATCTCCATTGGAAATATTCTTTGAACTAATCTTAACAGTTCACCACTAGATGTTTTTACTTTCGCCACTCTGATGTTGTTGTCCTTTCGTGGGTATATTTCTATTACAAGACCCACGGGCCAGTCTGTTCTTTTTCTTCTATGTCGTCTACAAACATTAAATCACCTTTCTTGATGATTCGCAAAGGTACAGTCTTTGGTCGATGTACTAACAGTCCAAGATATTGATCTCTAAATCTTTTACGAAATTTCACACGTAACGTTTGGTGATATCGCCATCATTTCGACAAGATGATTTTATCCAGACTGTCCAGATCCGGAATACCCTCGGTTCGAACATCTTGAATAAACATAGATGGAGTGAGTGCACACAAATCGGTGGAGTCTTCTGACTGGTATGTTTATGGTCTGGAGTTGATATTTGCTTCTGCATCACATATGATAGTTAACATTTCTTCCTATGAGAGCAATGCTTTTCCCAGGACCCTTCTCAATAATTTCTTGATCATCTCAACTAGTCTCTCCCACCAGCCGCCCTACCATGCTGCGGTTGACGGATTTAACTTCCACTGAATTTCCATTGTCGAAGAACTTCTGATAATTTGGTTCCAGTCAACAGATCAGAGTAGATTCCTTGCCCCTACAAAATCAGTGCCGTTATCGCTGTATATCACTCTAGGCCGTCCTCTTCGTGCTATGAATCTTCGAAATCCGAGGAAAAATCCATTAGTCGATAAGCTTTCGATTAATTCTAACTTCGTACGTAAAAAGCAAGATCAAGCCTTTCTATTTTCTTTTAAATAAATTGGTCCTGCTACGTCGACACCCGTCACCTTAAATGCAGAGGCATCTCTAACTCGATCTTCTGGGAGATCACAAGGCATTGTATCAAAAGCTTTCGCCGAATGTCTCTTAGACCGAATGCACTTCGATATAACTCTTTGTATTTTTTTTCCTTTTATTATCCAAAATGTTTGAGGAATACTGGTCAAACGAATTTGAGTACCAGCATGTAAAAATTGTAAATAGTAGTCTTGTATCATTCTTTCCATTAATTCGTGCTTGCATGGAACACCGGAAATTCTCATCGTCATATCTTCGTTTTCAACCTTACAATTCCTTCTCCATCACTGAAAGTAAAATGTCCCTTCAACTGTTCTTATTTAGAGAATGCTTCTTGTTGAATTTCTTCAATAATTTCTTCTCAGTAATGTCCAGTTCTTCAACACTCAGGGTTCTGTCAAAATTTCTTTCTCCATTTCTACAATTATTTATGAATCTCAGAATCCAAGAAACCATTCTCACAATTTTAAAGTAACTAGAAAAGTAATTCAGATACCATTTTTCAGCGGTGATATTATAAGGTATATCTCCCACATTCTTAGCGTGCCTTCGTGGTGTAATGGTCAGCACACTGAGCCGGTATTTCAGAGGTCTGTGGTTCGATTCCCGGCGAAGGCGTTGCTTATTTTTCACCTCTCTTGCTACTAAATAGCCTAATGTCTCTACAATATTAGCCAAAGTCGAAATAATATTCTTTCGCTTTTCTTTCGTAATTTCTTCTTCGTTAATAATCACTTCACTAGTTGGACCATCTTCTTCGTTCTTCATACGCCATTCTGGCTCTTGCCACCACCGAGATTTCACAAAACTCCTAATCGAACACCCTCGAGATGGTATATCTGCAGGATTCGAATTTCCTGGAATATGACGCCATTCAGATTTTGATGAAAAATTTCTTATTTTCTTTACTCTGTTTGTGACAAATAGCGCCCAATGGTCATCTTTATGGATCCAAGAAAGAGCAGTACTCGAATCAGTCCAATAGTTCCTAGGAACGTTGTCTAATTTGAGTGCTTGTAAAGCAAGAGCTGCGAGTCTGACTCCTATACAGCAGGCTAGCAATTCTAGATGACTCATTGTCATTTTCCTTAATGGACTCACTCTACTTTTAGCTAGAAGAAAATGTAGCGATATATTTTCACACGTTTCTTTTCTTAAATAAATCACACATCTATAGGCTTGTTTACTTGCGTCACATATTGTAAGACGACTAAGACTTTCATTTCCATTTATATCTAAAGCCCTTGGAATTCTAATACAGGACAAAAGTGACAAATCATCAATCCACGAATAGAACTCTCTTCCTATGTCTTCGGGTATATTTGTATCTCAACCAATTTTTGACAACCAGATCTTTTGTATAAGTAGTGTAGGTGTTAGCGTTGTGCGACAAAGAAATCCCATGGGATCGAAAATGCGGTGTACCGCTGACAATGTGTTTCTTCTAGTAAGATTCACTGATTTGTCAGTAGCAGTCTTCACATCACAGAAAAGGCTGTTGTCTTCTTTATCCCACAAAATTCCCAACACTGGAGTAGGTTCTATACTGTTTTTAGATTTCAAAAGAGGAGTGTGTTCCCACACTCTCAGATCGAATGACGCAGAACCTAATATTTGTTTTGATTCCTCGATGAATCGACTGAGTGTCTCCTCATCAGGAACAGATGTGATGCAATTGTCTACATAGAATGATTCTTTTAAATTTTCTGCTGTTTCAGATATTCAGACGGATTCAGATCCATGTGGTGGTTTAATACATCAGCCAATAAAAAGGGACTTCAATTCATTCCAAAAACAACGCGTTTATGTCTAAAAACTCTTAAGTTCTTCTTGTCAAAGTCTTTCCACCATAAAAATCGTAAGAAATCTCCATCATTTTTATTCACCGACGTTTATAAAAAAGCCTTTATGTTTGAAATAACTCCTATTCTTTGCTTGAGGAATCTTAAAATTATAGGAATAATTAGTTCCGATACTCGCAGATGAAATCAAAGCCTGTCTCAAATCATCAAGTTTATGGGGGAAAGTTGAAAAATTCGGTCTTAAAGCAAATATGAGAGTGCATCTTCATAATGATGTGGATTCAGGGAATTACGCATAGACACTATTGAAAATTGGCGATGGATGTTTAAAAACAGATGCTGAAGGTTATATTTTACTTTCAGAGGAAATTTGTAATTTGGTAGAAAACGATGTGGAGCTTATTGCTAAAGTTTACCCGCACTTGCAAGAAAATTTAAATAGTGATCACTGGTTATGTGCAAGAGCAGTTCTAGCGCCGATAAATGAAATCATAAACAAAATCAGCATTGACATTTTGAAAGAGGTGCAGGGAGAAATAAAAGTATTTGTCAACAGATACAATCATGGATACAGAACAAAACACTTCATATCCCACTGAGTTTTTAAATTCACTAGAGCTATCAGGTGTACCCTCACATAAACTCCAATTGAAACTAAATATGTCGGTTATGCTTATGCGAAATATAGATGCACCTCGACTGTGCAATGGAACGAGGCTTCGGATCACACAATTAGGGCAGAATGTAATCGGTGCCACTATTTTAACAGGTGTAGGAATAGGGGAAAGTGTTATCGTACCTCGAATCCCAATAATCCCCACTGGCCTACCATTTCACTTTAAAAGACTGCACTTTCCAATCAAACTTAGTTTTGCTGTTACTATTAACAAAGCTCAAGGGCAAACATTACAGGTAGCAGGGGTGCACTTGGAAAAGTCATGATTTTCCCATGGTGAACTATATGTTGCCTGTTTGGGTGTATCCAAAGCCAGGAATTTATATGTATTAGCGTCGAATGGAAAAACATATAATATAGTATACAGAAGCATCCTAGAATAATACTCTTATTCGTGCTCTTCTGAAAAAGAATTAATGTTTTTAACGTTTTGTTAATACTTTAAACTTTTTGAAATCTTGGTAATGAAAATTATTTGTTTTTGTAATGAGATATCTTAATAAAGCGTGTTTTTCAGTTTTTAAAATTATATTATATTTATTATAAAATATAACCATAAGACAAGATTGCAATGTTTGATATATCCAAATCGAATTTTAAAAATTATGCAGAATAACGTCTTAGCGACATCAATGTGGATTTCTTTTTATCTCAATGAAGAAGGGCAGTACTTACTGAAATTTTACGCGGAGTGTATTTTTAACTTAAAAAATAAGTAATAGTAACTAAAATTTTATCCTGATTATCCTGGTCAGGTAATAAGAAAAAAAATCAAATTATTTTCTTTTCAATAGTCTTTAAAACTTATTTAAGGACATCAACGCGAGCGAAGCCGCGAGTAAAAGCTAGTTTGACATAAATGCAACAAGAAAAATATAAATAGGTAATCTCAAACTGCATTTTAATTAGAAGCAAACAAAAGTTTATTCATGAACTTTTCATAACATATTTAGCGCACAAGTTCATTTACTTTCACAACTGTTCACAACATTTCCAGAAATTGTATGATTGATGCCGTACCCCTATTATTAATATTCGGAAAACATCTCTCATTGGAAGAGAATATGCCGCCGTAAAATTTAAATTTAAGTAAAAAAGCAACCTTAGTTTGTACTAACAGATATTTCAGAGAACTAAAAAAATAATAATAATAAATTATTTTTTTTATCTTCTTCACCCACCCACCTCTGAAGCAAAGCCCTAAAGTTAATTCAAATCTAAACTAAGGTAAGTCAAATTAAGGTTGTTTTTCTTTCTGATTTTAAATGGTTGACTGAAATTGAAACTAAGCTTTCTGGCGACTTAAACCTTCACTTGGGATTTATCCATTTTGACTTTATTCGGCGAATTTATTTAAAAAAAATTATTCTATGATAGTTTGATCAAATTAAGCGAACTGTTGATCACAATAAACGACGTATTTTCCACGTTTGTGTATACAAATAAACAGGACTAGTTTGTATACAAAATCGTTTGTTAACAGGAAACCACAGAATGAACAGCTGTTCCGTCTGAAAGAATTTCAGCTTTTTCGGCTCATTTAGCGGCTTTTATTTAAAAAAAAAAAAAAAAAGTAATAAAATAATATTACAAAAGTAGAACTATTATCATTAAGATTATAAGCCACCTTTGTGACTGCTACTTACGTTAATAACGTTAATAACGTTAATAGGTAAAACATTATAAATAAAAATGAGAATTGTACTACTTTGAGATTGTAGCTGCTTATAAAAAGATGGTTCATTAGAGTCCAAAGCTTCTGGCAAAGAGATTTATTCCCCACAAATATGCTGAAACCATTCACGAGCATAGTTTGTTGTATAGGGCCAAAAATCCAGATCTTTGGTTATTTGACATTGAAACAGGTAGTGGTCTAATGTACCTAGAAATCCATAAATGCAACTGTCTGTGTTATAGCCCAAAACGAAATACGTAGGCCACAAAAGGTCAATGAGGTGTCAAAAGCTAAGTCACTGCACTATTTGTAGAAACTAATTTACGTGAAGGGATGGGTAAGAAGGTAAATGTTCTTCTTCCGCTGACTTCTAGTGACCATAAAAAACTTCCATTGTGATATAAGATCTTTTCCTAAACGAGATTTTAAGTAAGAAATTGGATTCGGCAAGGAAATAATTGATGTTAAAATACTGTTTGCAGCCTCTCGTGCTAGCTGATCAGCGATAGCATTGCCGACAGTGGCCACGTGTCCAATTTTATAATTATATAATTTTGGATTGCATCTGTTGGAAAGTGCGTTACCAGATTTAAATATCTCTCACTAATGGAGAGCAATATTCGAATCGTTAACAATATCCGAATGATAATATATATTGTTAACGGCAAATAGTTAACAATATCCGAATGATAACATCAACCGCGATCGCATTAAGCGGAGTCTCCTGAATAATAATGAATGCAAATGCGACAAAATTACGGCTACAATCGGTCAAAATATATCCACTGTTTCTTTCACGATATAACCCGAGCAGAATTTCGGTATGATGAAAAATAAAATTTTTTTATCGAATTCAGTTGTCGTAAAATCATAACACTAATAAACTAATGGTCGAGATAGTTTTAATTTTAATTTAAGTGCATTCTCGTACACATCAGGATATAACAAACTCATTGTTGTCACCAGGCCGGCTTTTACATTCACGTTCCAGATTAGCTACTGATTTGTTCAGTTTTCGGTTAAATTGTGAAATTATGATGAAATAAAATAAATTTTTAAAAATATCGTTCAAACCAATCCCAAAGCAGGACTCAAAGAAAATGTAATTCTGAATTGTTAACCTGCAAATACTGTAAAGTGAATGACACAATTTGTGCATAATTTCTGTTTTAATTATTCACGGTAAGTGAATAAGTTCTGAAGTTATATATATCTATTATTTTATATGCAATAAATGAAAATAAACAATTAAAGAGATAAAATTCATAATTTTTGTCTTGCTATTATTTAAACCTTTTGTTTAACTGAGATAATTATAGTTTATTTATTACTGAATTTTTTTATAAAGCGAAAGTAGACAAGACAGTTTATTAATTTTAAAATTAATTGATTCAATATTTTTTTACTGTTTTCATAAGTTAAAAATACGACAGCTTGGGAAAATTTAAAAAAAAATTAAGAAAATGAAGAAAATTTGAACATTTAATGATAATTGGATGACACAAAACGAACGTAAAAAAGGGTTGAGAATTGTTAGGGAATGTGAAGATATAACTGGTCAGATATAATAACAAATATATGAATACAGTGAAACAAAATATTAATAATTTCTTTTATTTTTATTTTCTATAATATCCTAATTCTAAAATGTCCGGGTCAGAATTTTTAAGAAGATGGTAACACTGAACAATCTCGTCAGAAAATAAAAAAATTAGGTTAGGAAAAAAAAGGAGGGGACAGTCTTCTACACGGTGTTCGTAGTAATCAAATTCAACTGGATTACCTTTAAATTAACTTCAGTTTTCTCAATGTTCTTAAATTTTCACATAATTTCCTAAAGCCAATGAACACAAAATCATCTGTTTTGCACATCATCGAATCGCAAATGACCCGCTATCCCACCATAACGAAGTTAATGTTTCCAGGATGATTTGGAATTCCCAGCAAGATATCAACTTTCCTTCCAATTCTGCTGATGAAGGGGATGAAAAAATGAAGCTATCCTGTTGTCATTTTACGAAATGAAATATTTTTAACTCAGTTAAAACTAGAACTCAAAATGAAATAATAATTACAGTAATTAACCTGTAAAAAATGAGACCAATGACTTTGCTTTATCAAAATTTTTTCAGATAATATAGTTTTTTGTATTGTTTGTTTGCTTGCTTGTTTGTTTATCATTTCAAATTTTAAATCAGAAAAAATTAACTTTCATCAACTAACTGAGAAAATAACTGACAACAGGTGCTGTCTCATTAAGATGTAATCTAACGATAAACATTCCATAAAATATGAATAATTTAAATGAACACATCTACCTTTCACAAGAAAAAACTAATTTTTTACAGATGAATATCAAGCATGCATTTCATTTGTAATTCTCATATTGCTATTAAACCATTGTGAAAGAGCCAAAATCCAACAACATATTGCTACAAATCTTCATATATCAAATATCGAGACCGCTTCTCAGAATATTTCTAGTTTTATGATAAAGAAGGATTCGAAAGAAGAAACTTTAAATGCGGCTGCTGAGCTGACTACAGCATAAAAAGTAGTAGTACATCACCGTCAATCCTTTAATTCGTTAAATTATTCTACAAAACTGAATGCAATGATGTATTCTGACACAAAACTGCCACTTAACAAACTACTGCCAGAACTAAGCCCACAGCAATCATGGAAAATATACTCGCGCCTTAAAGTGTGTAAAAATGCGTTAAAAACTTCAATGCTTTTTTTTTAAAATAGCTATAAATGCCAGTAATCATAAAGCTGAAGAGATGCCTCCCTTTGCAATTAAATTCTTCAAAGAAAAAGACGGACGGCAATCCAAATTATTAAAATTAGCTTCTTTACACAATCAAAGTTCTGAAACAATCGCTGAGTACTGCAAAATATTTCTTACGAATTTAAACACAAAAATTTAAATATTCCGATGGATTGACTGATTGTATTTTTGCGGTGATAATACGAACACTATTGGAGGCCTAAGCCAGAAATGGAAAGAGATATTGAAGGCACAGGATTCCCAGCACACTAGTAGTTCTTGTTGCAACACTATAGCAATACACTTTAGCGATAGCTACTGATGCTTTGATTGTCGATGTTGAATCTATAATCGTCAAGATATTCAAGTACTTTGGCATTTACACTATCCACTCATTAAGAGAGTTTTGCGAATATTTTAGTGTCCTCCCCCCCAAAAAAAACTTATTATTCTACGTTGGGACCAGGTGGTTATCACTTTTACCTGCACCTGAAAAAATACTGAAATTGTGGCAACTATTAAAAGATTTTTTTTCGCTAACGAAGAGAGACCATTAAAGCCATTAAAGATTAATTAATATTATTATTTTGGGGGGGGATGATTCAGTGAGGGAATTTTATTTTTGCTTCTTCCATTCACAACTCAGTAGGTTCCATTCACAACTCAGAATCTCAAATTAAAAAAATCTGATGTGGACACCACATCCTTGTACGACCTATAAAATGACATACATTTTCTGCTGCACTTCATTTAAACAAATTCACTCGAATTTTATTAGAGATGTATTTCTCATTCAATTAATTCAGTTCTCACTTCACTACAAGGCAACAACAACAACGACCAATAAATAAATAAATAAATAAAAAATAAAAGCATTCTTTATTAAAAATTGTCAAATGCAAAAAAACGAAAACATCAAATAAAGTTAGAACTTTTTTTTTTTTTTTTCAATTAAAATTAGGAGTTTCTGCGCGAAAATAAGCAATGCGGCTAGCAGGCAGAAAGACAAAATTTTCGATGCACAAAATTGAAAGTTAATTTTTTATCGCCCCCCTCCCCGAGGAAGTTAGTGCAGAAACTGACTAAATTCACTATTCTACTGAGTTCCAAATGTAAACAAAGGCGGCCGTTTTACGCTTAACACCCTTTAAAACTGTTCATAATTCTGTAACTTTGTATGCAGACTAACACAAAAGGCATAAAAACCTTAACGGAAACATATGAACAACACAATTCAATCACTTCTAAAGCAAAAAATGCACAATTTGCCTACATATAAGAATAACAAATCTGGGTAATAGAGTGAGTATAATGTTCGGTACGGCCGATTTCAACGAAAAAGGGGATGCACAACTACACGTTATAGCAGTCCCATATACAAAATTTCAACTCAAGACTACTCGTTTTTGAGTTTGATATACACACGTACGTACACTGCACAAAAAAACATCTGGTGTGGACACCACGACTTCCTTGTACGGCCTATTAAATTATACCCTTTTTTTTTAATCATTTCATTTAAACTTACTTCCTTGAATTTCATTAGAGATATATTTCTCATTCAATTAATTCAGTTCTCACTTCACGGCAAGGCAAAAATCCATAAAATATCTTCATAAAAAATTGCAAAATACAGAAAAACATAAAACACTAAATACACTTGAAAAAACATTCCTTAAAATAAAAATTACAATTTTTACCCAAAACAAATAGTTCATAAAAAATTGCAAAATACAGAAAAACATAAAACACTAAATACACTTGAAAAAACATTCCTTAAAATAAAAATTACAATTTTTACCCAAAACAAATAGTTAGGCCAGAAGGCAGGTAGACAGATTTTTCGGTGCACAAAATTGAAAGTTTACTTTTGGTCCCACTCGGGAAAAAGACACTGAACTTAGTGGAGAAACTGGCTTAATTCACTATTCTACAAAGAGTTTCAAATGTAAATAAATGGCGACTTTGTTAGACTTAGCAACGCCACTTAAAACTTTTAAACTGTTAATAATTTTGCAGCTGCTGCACGCATATTAACTAAAGGCATAAAAACCTTAACCGGAACATAAGAACAACGTAATTCAATCACTTTGTAATACCTGCTTGTTATCTTCTAATGTGACAACTGAAGTACGTGTAGGAACCACACAGGAGAAAGGTGAAAAAAACCCTTTATTAACTCTTTCAAATTCACAATGCGTCGACTTGACGCTACGCCTCACTCGGGCGGTAACTCAAATAACAAGAACTAAACTAAAAATTCGAAGATATTAACAAGTAGTAGAATTACTCTACAGGGCTCAGATAATCCTGTTACGGGAATGAAGGCTTATAGGAAAGAACATAAACATAAATTTAACTGGTTATCAAAATTTTTTTTTTTTTTTCAAAGCAAACAATGCACAATTTACCAACATATAAGAATAAAAAAACGGAGTTCACAGAGACGGGTAACGGAGTGGGTGTATAAAAAACTTTTTTTGTATTGGGGTAATGCTTGTTTAAAAGTTTTGGTTTTAACATTTTAAAATTCTTTGCTGCATATATATGATTATTTGAAATTTATTAATTATGAATTTCAATTTTCGGTCTTTATGAAAAAGTAGTTCTAAATTTCTTACTTTATGTCTTTACTTATACATACTTTCGGTGCTGCTGATTGCAAAGAAAAAAGAACGTACACAACTTATTTTCAGCGCTCTGAGGCTACTCGTTTTTGAGTTATGCGAGATACATACATACGTACGTGCGTACGTATGTACAGAAGTCACGAAAAAACCTCTTCTGAATCTATTTTACGATCTGTGTTGGGAAAAAGAGTCCTTTATTCTGTCCGTATGTACAGATGTCATGCAAAAACATAGTTCAAATGGATTCGAAAATGGATATTTTCGTTGAAATATGATACCCGAAATTTTTAGCACTTACTATAATTCCTTTACTCGAACAAGGAAGTAAAAATGAAAATACACACTGAATACAATGAATTAAAATAATCCAGGCAATAAAATTTCCATAGGAATAGAGGAAGCGGGAAATTATGCGAATATTTTTTTAATTTTCAGAACCTACAAAAGCTAGAGTGGGAATTAGTGGAAAAAGTGTTTTAAATACAGAACAGTACAACTGGTTTTGATGCACGAGCACAAAACATCCATCCCTCCAAGAATTTCATCCATATTTGATTGGCATGTTACAACAGAGTAGGAGATTGATTCTCGTGAGTCTCGATTCGAATGAGTAGCATAACTGATGACGGTTATTAACCTAGAAAATACATACTCTCGTAAGCGTTTTCGCTCCGCTTCCATTTTCCCTGAAAGGAAGCTTTCACTCATTTGACTTTCTTATTAACAGTGACCTGCAGAAATAGGTTTAGATTCCACTCTAACGAGAATGGGGTGATCTCGACTCCCATTCTAAGCTTTAGCTGCATGATTTAACAATTAAAGTTGTAACATAGTTATCACATTATTTCCATGTCACTAGATACACATCATTCAAGTTCAAACTGTAGAGACATTAGGTTATTTGGAAGCAGGAGAGATGTAAAATGAGCAATGCCCTCACCGGGACTCGAACCACGGTCCTCTCGAACACGCGTCAAGCGTGCTGACCACTACACCATGAAGGCATGCTAAGAAGGCGGGAGAAATACCTTATACACTAAACTTAATATATGCTTGTCGTAGGAAATTTTTTCTACTGTAATTTTCCATAGAGAGATCCCCTTCGAATTATAAGCGAAAACCTCAAAAAAGTGCCAAACTTTTGAGATTTTTTTCGATTTTCTTCTGGGATGCCGACTCTGGAGAGGAGATAAACCTAAAATTCGGATTCAGCACTGAAAAAAAAAACCACCATATAGAACCGGTGAGAAAAGCGGGAGAAATACCTTATAAAGTTAGCTAACATAATAAGCACGGTTAAATTTCTAAGAAGTCTCTACAGACATACCAAGCGAAACCTTGCAGCTATAAATTTCAGTGCAAAATTATTGCAATGATACTTTGCCTGAAATTTTTAAAAATTTTAGCGTACTTTTTTACTTCCTCGATGCGCTAGGAGAATAAATTCCCTTAAATTTTAAAATGGATTCGTCTCCACAGTGATTCTCTCTGTCTTACTTACAAAAATAAACACTCTCAAAGTCACACATGTAGTATGTTCCTTGCACTGTGGAAAATGCCTGCACCTAGAGCCACCAAATTTTGAACACAGTAGTCCTCCAATCGAACCTCGATGACAAAATTTTGAATTTCGAAAAAAAATTTTTTTAAATTTGTTATTATTATTTTTTTTTATTTTGTTCGGATTGAATGAATTTTTGATTCAAAATTTTGTCAAAAATAACTTGGTGATTTGAAATCGAGTAGTGGCAGCACTGTTCGAAATAAAACATTTTATCTGCAACGCACCAAACTGTTGCTATTCGGCAGAATGAAAGATATTTGTCTTTCAGTTTTAATGAAGTAATTCAGCAGGTGAAAAGCAACGTATTGATGCTGCCCGAAATCAAATATAGTATGTGCCAAAATATACAGTACTGAAACTCGTCCATCTCGAGCATGTGTTTGCGTTGTCGACGCAGCATAGCTAGCTCCAGCTGCACATGTTCGCACTAGTGAAAAGGAAGTTGTGTTGTGCAGTTGTTGTTGGAAATGGGTCTCTCGAAGGAGGAAAAGTATTCATAGTTGAGCATTATTTACGCTCATACGGAAGCGGTCGTAAAGGTGGACCGAGTTTCGTTGAAGAAGACGAGGAAGGCAATGCTCTTACCGTCACCCAAGAACGCTACAGGAGTTTAGCGATCAAGCCATTTCTTCAAAATTTGAGAAGGTTCTGTCGTGCAAAGAACATTCATATGAATAGACAGTGGTATCAACAGCGGGGAACCAGCCATACCGCTCGAGAATCTCCAACCATGTTGCAGGAAATCTTTCCAGGATGAACCATTTCACGTGCTACTGACTTCCCATACAAGTCCCAATCCTCCCGATCTTACACCACTTGATGGGAATGTTAAGGAGGGTGTATTCAACAGTGAAGATCCACCAAGAACTGTGCCTGCATTGCGAGAGCAAATCATCTCCTTTGTCGAGTCTGCAGCAACCTGTGTTCCAGCATATGTCTGAGAATCGGTGTAAAAGATTTGAACACTGTCTACAACGAGGCGGAGCACACCTTAAAAACTTACATTACGCCTACCGTGGTAAATCGACACACTAATAATGTGTGTAGGTATGTAGCGTGTATATTAATTTCTTTCAGGTAAATAAACTCACAGATGACAATAATGTAATTTTGCTCATCTTTTCATCTCAGACTGTATATTTTGCCGCATATTGTACTCTTTAATCTTCCAAACGCCAGGAAGCTGCCATTCAGTAAAGCGTAAGATATTTAACGTTCAAATTTAATCTTCCAGTTACTGATTAACAAACCAAGCGATTTTAAAGCAATAAACGTAGTCCTTAAAAATGCGTTTTTAATTAATCTGATCATTTTAACTAAAAACGTATTTAAATCACGAGAATTTTAATTATAAATATTAAATATTTTTATAAAATTACGAATTTATATCATCATATATTCTTACCGCTTAATGACATATATTTTAAGCTACTGGCCGCGCAAGAGTCTAATATTTAAGAAAACATCTAACATAGTATTGCAGTTTAAAGAGAGAGAAGGTAAAATAAAGTCAGAGGTAGCACTAAACCCCTTCCTTAAAAATTATTCTATAAACTGGTCGCGTGCCGGGAAGGAGGTTAGGAAACTATACTCCGAATAGTTCTATAGGAAACTATACTCCAGATAGAACTGTACTCTTCTATCTAGAGTATAGTTTCCTAGTTCGAATTTTCGAACTATCGAATTCTGTTCTGAACAAATCTGGTCGAATAATAAAGAATATTCGACAAATTATTCTTTCTCAACAGATTTCCCCCCCCCTTTTTTTTTTTTTTTTAAATTCCTTGTACGAAGTAAAAAGGAAGTATTGTAATCGAGAAAATTTTCGAGTATCATATTTCAAAGAAAATTTCCATTTTGACCGTTTTTGAACGCAATTTTACGATGTTTTTGCGTGACATCTGTACGTAAGGACAGAATAAAGGACTCTTTTCCCCCAAAAAAATTATAAAACTGATTTAAAATTGATTCTGTAGAGATTTTTTCATGGCGTCTGTACGTACCTACGTATGTATCTTGTATAACTCAAAAACGAGTGGCCTCAGAAAGGTGAAATTTCGTATACAGGACTGTGCTATAACATGTAGATGTGCACTTCCTATTTTGGTTGCAATCGACCGCACCAAATGTGTATAAATATATATATATCCACTCTGTTACTCGGCTCAGACAGCTCAGTTTCTTCATTCTTATCTGTTTGTAATTTGTGCATTTTTTGCTTTAAAAATGATTGAATTATGTTGTTCTTATCTTCCGGTTAACGTTTTTATGCCTTTAGTTAACTTGCATGTTACAGCTGTAGAATTATCAAAAATTTAAAAGTTGTTTAAGTGCGGCTAAGCTTAATTATTATTATTATAGCAGACATACACTCTTTTGCAAAAAAAAAAATCGAAGCACCATAAAGGAAGCGGTTGTTTTTGATGAAATTGAATATGTGTATAGCTCACACACAGATAATAAAATGATTAAAAAATAGAGGTCATAGTACCCATTCACAACTCACAATCACCCAATTAGTAATTGGTCGAGCCGCCTCTGGCTTCAATGCATGCTTGAATTCGTCGAGGCAAGGAGTGTTAGAGGTTCCTAATGTCATCCTGCGACACATTCTGCCAGGCACTCATCAGTTATCGCTCCAGATCTGCGATATTTTGTAGTGCCCGAATCTGCCGGCCTACCATGTCCCAGACATGCTCGATTGGTGAAACGTCTGGACAAGGAAGAGTATCAACCGCACGGAGACAGTCCAGAGATATGCGAGCGGTATGTGGCCTGGCATTAACTTGTTGGAAAATGGCCCCAGGATGATGTGCCATGAAGGGTAATGCAACCGGCCGCAGGATGGTATCAACATATCGTTGAGCTGTTAAAGATGTACGCAGGATGACTAAAGATGACCTGCTGTCATAACAAATAGCGCCCCACACCATCACACCAGGGGTTTTGGCTGTAATACTTTGCAAAACAAAGGCTGATTGGGACCGCTGGCCCCGTCATCTCCAGACACGAACACGGTGGTCACCTGCTTCAAGAGTGAAGCGGGATTCATCGCTGAACACTATACGATACCAATCCGATGGCAGCCATGATGATCGGCTGCGACACAACTCCAGACGACTCCGCCGATGTTGTGGGGTCAAAGACAAATGTCTTAAAGGCCTCTGTAGGCGTAACCCTGCCTCAGACAAGCGCCGTGAGATGGTGAACGGTACCACGGAAGGTATACACGTGGCTGTAATGTGTTGAATACTCGTCAATGATACCGTTGGGGCGGTTCGGGCCTGGTAAACAATCATCCTGTCTCGCCTCGCATTTGTGCTCCTTGACCTTCCAGAGCCTTCATTTCGTCGGCAATTTCCTTATAGCAACCATTGCTGCCAACATCTTTGCACAGCAGTGTCTGTACGCAGGTGGCGGCCTATTGCTCGGTATTCGATACACTCGTAATCGCATCTTTAGTTTCTTCTTTACGGAATTATAATGTCAGTAACAAAAATAGATAAATTTTTCGTCTCTGTTACTGGTATTGTTTGCCTTGTTGCGAAGTGAGAACTGAATTAATTGAATGAGAAATACTGAATCGTCTGTGAAAAACTGTTTCTTTTTTTTTTTTTTTAAATTTCTCTTATACATCGTTTTAGATTTATTATAACATTTGAATAGAACACGCGGCAACGATTAGATAATTCTTCAGGTGATATAATTTTTGTGCATCTGAGTTATAAAATGAATGAGATATAACGCTGTTAAGTGAACCTAGCGCCAGAGTGTCGCTATGGTAAACAAATATAGTGAATTTTAAAGAGTGCATTTATTCTATTGCGGTTTTTAGTCGCTATCGAAGTAGATTTATTTCAATCCAATAAGTTTAAATGAAATGCAAAACGCGTATAATTTAATATTCCGTACAAGGAAGTCATGTGGTGTACACATCAGATTTTTTTTAAAATTAACGAAACATTTTGAATTATTTGATTTGATTTACTACACAACTGAATCAGTTCGCTATGCTTAAATACAAACAAAAGATTTTGTAAAATAATAAAGCATTGCTTAACTTCCGGTTTTCTCTGAGAAAAAGTAATAAGCGGAAAGTGAAAATGTAACATTCTCCGACAAACGATTTTTTATTTCAAACACCACACGTGCTATTAGTCTCGAACCTCACTTTTCGAATAAAAGGATGTTTTCACTAAATGTTATTCCAGTGTATTATTTTTAAAGGAATAACATAACGGATATGAAAATACACTCCCCTGGCAACACTTAACCCTCTATCAGAAATTCTAAACATATGTTGTTTTTAAATACTTGTATTAAATATTTCGCTGTTCAATTTTACATAGCGTAAATACGAAGAAAATGATGTTTAATAAATAAAGTTAAAATGACCAAAAGTTGATAATAAAAAGACAAAAAAAGTTTTGTAAGTCATCTTATAAAGAAAACTGAACAATGTTGCCATAATCTGAGAAAAGACCGAAAAAAATTAAAATGGCAACACTTAACACTTCACTAAGAATTCTAAATATATGCCGCTTTCAAAAATTTTATAATTTTGTATTGAATTTTATGTGGTGTAAGTGCGAAAAATGTTATATTTAATAAATAAACACACAAAAAGTTAATAATAAAAAGACTGCAGAATTTTCTGTTACGTACGTGCGACGACAGCAATGTTTAACAATAAAGTTAAAAAAAAAAAAAAAAAAAAAAAATGTTAGAGTAGGAATAGCAGACTGTGTAAAGTGCGAGCTAAGCGAGAGTATAAGTCAACGCAGGAACAGACTACGTTGCCAACCTATAAAAAAATACAATATAAAATTTTTCTTGCCTAAAAGTTTTACTTTATGTATTACACTTTGTCTCTCAGAAAAAAAGAAAAGGGGGGGAGACATTATTCGCTCACAAATCACGAACATCATTCTTTTGATTACGATTCAAAATCGATACGGAAGTAGAATAGATAATCAGCTGAAGCTAAACAGAATAAGCGTGTTTTGTATACGGACGAATGCTGATAAGTTTATGCGAGAAAAAATACTTATTTTTATTACTTTGCGCTGCGCAATATGCTGAAAGAACCTAATTTCAATAGCATCAAAACAGAATTTCTTAAGATATTAACGTTTCCAAGAAATAGGAAGAATTTAAGCTTTAACTACAAAAGGAAGCAATTTTTCATAAATTACAGTTAAAAGAAGCTTTCAGGTAACGTCTAAAACTGATCAAAAAGTTTAATATACGAATTTAGGGACTTGGTATCCCAAAATCGGAGAAATTGCCATTTTCCAACTTTTTGCTAAAAATGTACTTTAATACCTTAATAATATTACACTGAGAGGAAATTTTGAAATGACCTATAAAAAATGAGGCATTTTTTTTTTCTTCTTCTTAATTGCCTCATTTAAAAATCAGTGTAGAAGAGGAATGTAATAAAATGTGACTGCAACTATCAGCAAGTTTGTATAATCGGATTAATTTTCAATATTGACTAAGTTCGGGAAAAAAAAAAATTCCGAACTGTTCCTCCCTTTTATTTTACTCAGCAAATGTGCATTTATCAGTCAATTTTGTTATGCCTTTTCAGAAACAGAAATTGTTTGTGACAGAAAGATAGGGATAATGAAAGCAATCAAGTTCCTGATTATACAGCACCGGTTCTCAACCTTGACTAATGCATACCATAGCTAAACAAAAATTGAAAAACTTTAGTACCACTATTGCATTTTGCAATGATTATTTTTCAGTTTCTCAATAGAAATATTAAAAAATATCTTGCCATTTGCACAACCTATTGGCTATTAAATCAACACACATAAAAAATATTAGATTAAAAATTGATTACCATTTTTACTACCAAAATTTAAGTTATAAAATTTTAATTCTAAAATTTACTGCAAAATTAGGGCCTGTTTAAGAGAGATCAATTTCTTTATGTCTGTCAGGTCTGATTTCACTTACTTTTAACAGTAAATTAGGATCCACTTTTAATTTTGTTCTGTATTTATTTTTCAAATATAAGATGGAAGAAAATCCTTGTTCACACAAATAGGTTGTGCAAAAAGGGAATAAAAATTTAATAGCTTTATTTGAAATGCCTTTAAATTCTGTTTTTCGGTCCAGCCCAAAGTTAACAAGTGTGTTATTTTTTAAATCTGCAGTTAGAGTTCGATCATAGGAAATGTCTAGCAATTAATTGTTCTTTTTCTTCACGAGATTTTCGAATTCAGTAGTTGAAAATATTTTGCGTACCACCAGTTGAGAATCACTGTTGTATAGTACCATTAGTGAAAGTCATGCTGGAACAAATATTTCTAAATTCAAAACATAACAAAATATTTCTAAATTAAAAAGGCAATTTATATACAAGAATAAATGGCTGAAAGAAGAGAAGAAATCTCATATACTGCAGAGCAGTATTAAAAAGAAGTCTTAGTGTGTTTTTCAAATTAGTCTTTTTGAAAAAATGAATTAAACAACAAATCAGTATTATTAACATTGATTATAAATGGCTTAGAAAATTTTAGGATATCTCTCTGGCTGACCTACTGATGTTGATGAGTCCTGCAGGCGAGAACTTGTGGAAGAAAATCAGTATGCAACCATTCGAGAGCTTGCTAAGGAGTTAAATGTTAGTGCCACGTCCCTTAGTTGCACTATGCATCGCATAAACTTGACGAACAAGTTCAGTTGCTGGGTGCCGCATGAGCTGACTCAAGCAGATAAGGACAAACGTGTTCGGGTTTACACTAATCTGCTCGATTATTAATGCAAGAACAAAATTCTGGACTACATCATCACTTGTGATGAAAATTGGATTACTTCAACAAAACAGGCTGAAAAGGGGGTTGGTATGCTCTGAGTAAGCCAGTCGGCAGCGTTCCAAAGCGCAATTTGACTAACAAAAAGATAATACTTTGTATCTGGTGGGATTGCCATGTATTATCCATAAAGAGTATCCGGAAAAAGGTAAAATCCTCGACAGTACAGTGTACAGCAAGATGCTAGTTCGTGTTGGTATGGCTATCAAGGAAAAATGTCAAAATAAGTTCTGGCGTAAAAGCATATTGTTCCATAGCGATAATGCACATGAGTTACTCATGATAAATTTAAAAAGTTTATGGCTTATACATTTAACAATGCAATTGAATTAATAGAAAATTAAAAAAGATAACTGCTTATACATTTGACAATGCAGTTAAATTAAAAATTTTCATTATTTAGACACCCCATTGTTTTATAATCTGTTATGTAAAATTGTTGAGGAATTCAGTAAATAGAATTATTTAACCTATTATTCCCATTAAACTGTATGATAACGGTATAGTGGTTAGTGTCGCTGACTGCCGTGCCGAAAGGTATGGATGTTTGTAAATGTATAGTGTCAGAGTAGCATGGCGGCATTCTAAATATGCGGCGAGCCGAATGTCCTCCTCGTGTGGTTTAGTGGAAGGGGAGAGAAGTGGGAGACCCTTGAACCCATGCCCCTGGGGTGCTCTCCTTCAAAATTGGGGACAGAACTGAGCCAATTCGCACTGTCACCTGTTAGGTGCTCAAGAGTGTTGCCAATGACAGGCATAATTTAGCACTCCTTGCCATGAGGAATTTCGTGGGCTTGGGCTGACTACGTCAGCTAAGTGAACATAAGCAACAACAACACAACATATGACAAATTGTTTTTCTCTTTTTAATGTATTAATTATCGTAGCCATTTTAAGTAAAAGCTTACTGTATAAAAACTTTTTTTAACTGTACTTCCTTTTCTGTTTTTTAGTCTCAATTACACGCTATCAGTGATGAAAGGTTTAGTCATTATTAAAACACAAACAATAAATTATAAGAAAATTATGAAACAAAAAAAAAATTAAAGATCATTCAAAAAATGAAGAAATTGTGTTGAATATTCAATTTCAGAAATTAGTTGTAATTTACTTGAAGCTAAAATGAGAAAATGAACATCTCCAGTTCAGCATTACGTGCACCAAGTAACTCAATTAATAAATATTTTTTTTTATCATTCATGTTTTAAAAGGGAGCAACAAGTTTGTTTTGTAATTAGTCTAAATTTCAAAACATTTTATATGATACATTTTTAGATGTTGAAATTTTTAATTCATAAATGTAGAATAGTCTAAAAAAATCAAGTAATTTTAAAGCATTCAGCAAAAATTCAGAAATAAAATTACAATTTTCATAAAACATTCTCTACGCTACTCAGTGGTGCAAAATAAAAATTCTGATTGTTCATTAAACAAAGATATACACAAAAAATCATTTAAACATTAAATAAACAGAACCTAAATCGAATTTTGAAAAATCATTTTACCACATTCCATTGTCATCGAGAAACAGAGTGTGTACAAAATTTTAACTCCATAGCTTATCAAAAAGTAGATTAAAAATCAATGACAAAATTCCATCCACAACAAAACACCATAAATGAACTACGTAAAAATTATTTAAAAAAAATAAATAAAAAATTTATTCTTAAAAATGCCTTTATTGGGAATATTCTCTTTTATATATGATTAACAAACTGTTAAAAGCATGAGCTACCCTTTGTATGTTGTATGCAAGTCATTATACAAATGTTATTATGTAGTTTTTTTCTTTTTGTTACTGAGCATAATGAAACTGAAGGCCTTTAAATAATTTTAGCATGCTGTTTTATTTACCATACTTTTGGAAGGAATCTCAAATAATGAGAAATTCCTGATGTATAAAGTTTATAATCAGGTATGTTATAATTGCCTTTATAATCAGATATGCTAAAATGCCAGCTGATTAATCATCATTAAAAAACATTTCAAATATGTCATGAAGATGAACCAGAACTTAAAAAATGTAATTTTTAATGAAATACACATAAAGACTAACAGATTACGCTAACAAATTTGCTGTTTCTCATTTATGCAGAATAAAGCTTTTGGGGTTGTATAAAAAATTTGACATACAAAACTGAGTAAATGAAATAGTCAGTCCTTATTCAGTTATGAGCACAGCATGCTTCATCTGCTAAGGGCAGAAAAATTAGCATTTTAAACTGGGTTCGTATGGTCCTTAAGAGTCCTTAGATTTTTTGGAATCGATTTTTGGTCCTTAAGAGTCCTTAGATTTTTTGGAATCGATTTTTGGTCCTTAAAAGTCCTTAATTTTGACTAAATTCAGCAGAAGGTCCTTAATTTTAACCATCTGAAATTTCTGTCAGTTTTTACAAATGGCATTTTGAATGTGAATTAACATCTTCGACAAATATTTTTGGCGATTCATTGACAAATATCTTTTAAAATATAAATTCGAAATCTTTCGAATGTGTGAATAGGTTCATGGATTATAATTTGTTTCTATTTCTAATATAAACGATGGGATACTCAAGTTTCTGAGCAAGACATGAAACATAACCATTCTGAAGTTATCTAATTTTTTCCTAACGAAGAGCTTTTAAACAACTTTTCGCTTTTGGGAATGTAATTATTTATTAAATGGTTCTGAATTCAGTGACTTATTTTGGCGATATTAAAATCAGTTTCTAGAGAAAATTTTAAATTCGGAAATCTGGAAATTTTCCGAATATATTTTTTAAAAATATTATAAACATTGTCAATTTCATTAAAATAATGGTTATATATTAAAATTATATTTAAAAAATAACATTAAAATAAAGCATTTAAAGTTTTCACTGTCGTAATATAAAGTTCTATTTTGGCCACTTGGCAGAATATTGAAACTGTATTCAAGAAATAACATTGAAATTAAACATTTTTATTTTTCGTTATCATATTATAAAGTGACATTACTTTCCCTTTTGGCAACTTATTATACAATTTTTTTAATCTGAAAATAAACAAAGTAATAAATGCATAAATTACACTTTAGCACAATTTACAAAACAATTCTTAGCAAAAGCAAAATAGCTATGTAATTAATTAAAAATGTCTAATATAATTTTAATTTTTCCATGGCAAGAGATTTTGCCATGTAATTGTCATGAATCAGTTTTCTCTATAAAATTAATTTTACACTTTTTTCCTCTAATTTTGTATTTCAACATACGAGTATTTCTGGCTTTTTGCTGTTACAGAATTGGTAGGGGTAATTTTTGTTTAGGATTTTAGACATTGCAACTTGGCAAATTTAGAAGAATATGTAGGCAAGAGTTATAGACCTACGAGTCTAGAAGACTCCAGCAAAATGTCTTCATGGTATTAACCCATAATGGATGTATTTTACAGAAAGTTTATGATGATCTTTTACTTCTTGGAGAATTTTCAGAAGAACAATGAAAACATAATGTATGAAAGTTTTACTTCTGATACTAGAAGTCTTTTCTTAACACGTTTATCTTCCCTTTGTTTTCTCTACTTTTCAATAGACACAAGCATAGAAAATACCAAAAATGCTTGTAATCTTATCACATAGACAGGCATTTATAGAAAGGAGTTTTTCTATTAATAAAGAAATTGAAAGCTGACAATTTAAAAGATTCATCTTATATGTCTCAATGAATCATCAGTAGTGTAGCTAGGGTGGGGCAAAAGGGGACATCTGTTCCCTGGTGCAGCATCCATGGGATTGAAATTGACGTTACAAAATTTTAGAATGAAATGTTTTCCATTCTTGGCATACAGAAGGGAGTGCAAAATCTTTAGTTGTCCCCGGGTGCTGAAAACCCTACCTACGGCTCTGTACATCATACGGAGGACTGGCACTACACTTTTTTCCACCTAATGCAATCTCTGTCGATCCTAAATTCTGCTGCCTAATGCCTTCCTAAATTCTGAAATTTTGCCATTTCTAGATTTTATTGCTCGGTGTGTCACTAAATTCTAAAAATTCTGCAACACCGGCTCTTATTATATATCATTTTGTATTTATTCTGAACTTTCACATTACTAAAGAAATAAAATTAGCACCTTTTGCTATACATTCTTAATGCATTTAATTTTTTAGAATAACAGAAATCTTTAATTAAATCGAAAAATTCTAAAATGAAGAGAAAACTTATTAAAGAAAGAAACCGAATACATAAAAAGAAAGAAAATTATTTCGAAAAAAATATGTACAGTTATCATTATGTAAATTAAGCAGTTTTTTATAATTTCAATCTTTACTACATTTTCCATTTCCTCACCAGAATGAAAACCACTTAGACAGTTTTTAAACTAAGGTTTTGGTGTTGTATGACATAATTTGTTTCTGGCCTCTGCTTGCATGCTGCATTAGTTCCAACCAACTCTGTTAATTTGTAATAATTTGTCTTTGAGTTATAAATGCTGATATTTGAATTTGTTGCTCGATAACTATGTTACGATGAGTTACGAGTTTGTTATGACATGTTACTAAGCCAGCTTAGATTAAAATTAAATTGTGTCGTCTTTCACTACTAGTCCACATTTTTAGTTTGAATTTTATTGTTCCAGTTACGTTACATCACCATGAGCTGTAGTCGACTTTGCTATCATAACAACATGCCTTTATGTTCTAAGGTCTTTTTGAAAGAGAGGTTTATTTAAAACTTTATCTGATTTTGTATGTATTTACTTTCAGACATAGTGATAATTTACTTCACTTCTGTCAGAGGTTTTGGACTATTTAAGTTTTATCAGATCAAGTAAAACCTCATAGGTACATAGTGGAGAGATTGACAAGTTAAGAGATAAAACACGCAGAAACTAAGGGAAATATTGGTTTGCATGTTAAAACAAATTTTTAATTGTTAGAAAAAATGCTTAAAGAGAAGGAAATTGATATAAATTAGCCAGAATGTCTAGAAAGGCTTCAAATTAAAAAGATGCTCAAATGTTTTGTTGAGTATTATTGCTACAAAATGTAAATGTTTTGTAGCTTTTAATGTGTATTTTAAACTGTGACATGTTAGATTGTGATTTTAATAGCATTTTTTTAAGAAATATTTTTTAAAAATAAATTTAATAGTGGCCATGTAAATCTATAATGGCGAAGGGTATCTAACTAGCTAATTTAATTATTTGTACAAACACAAAATTATTATTTAAACAGGGCCAGATTCAAACTTTTAGAGGCTCCAAGCACTCAAAAGGTTTTGGTATCCTCACATAAATTTATGCTTGTTTTTTCTTCATGTCTTCTCTCTTAATCTTGATTCAGCTGTCCCATTCCAAAATAAAATTGGCAATGGAAATCCCTTTCCTTGAGCATATGCTTATTTTGTTTAGTGGTTAATCCTGCTTTGATTTTACTCCATGTTCTTTTAAATGTAAACAGCAGAGGTCAACAATCTTTTTTACTAGGAATGCATATTTCAGAAATGCATATGTTCAGGGACATAGCATGCATAGTGGGGAGAATACAATAACAATAAAAAAAAAGCAGATATTTAATTATATCAAAACAGAGTTTATTTATGTAGAACATAAAACTTGTAATGTTCTAATAATCTGTTTTGTTATTACATAAATGTTTATACAAATATATACATAAATATTGCTAGCCAAGCAAGAAAACAGAAAACGTTTTCCTGTTGTGCAACTGAAACACAACAATCAGTTAAAATAAAATTATTTTCTTAGCACCAACTATTGCAAAAGTGATTTGTTTATATTTTTCCATAGTCTTTTAATCTGAAATGAAGACTATGTTTATAATTTGAAATACAAATTCATGAAATGAGAATTTTGTGTAGGAACAGAGGTTACAATGCTATATATAGAATGCTGTGTCATATAGTCATGTAGTGTTATCTAGATGTTGTTAAAATTCAATTTTTATTAAGCGTTTAATTATACAATTTGTACAGTTTTTAAAATGAAGACATAGTAGTAAGAATTTTTACAGTAAGCCTAATAATACAATCGTGTTTAATTATACAATTTGTACAGTTGTTAAAATGAAAAAGAAGCAGTAAGAATTTTTATAGGAAGTCTAATACCACAGAACTAAAGCTGACTGAAAAATAAAAGAAACAACTTCTTTTTACATTAAATGATGTCTAATGATTTATTCTAAACTAACATCATGTACTTTAAAAGCTTCGAATATTAAAAATGAAAATACTTCTTTAATTCTAAAAATACTTATTTAATTTGTAAAAGAAACAACCAATATATTAAAATTAGTATTAAAGAAAAATTCTTTAAAAATGACAATGCTTTAAAATGACTAGATTTAACAAGCAAGTTTTAGATTTTAAATTCACAAGTTTAAAATAAAAATGTACAAAAGAAATGAATTATAAAATTTTTTTTAACATATTCAATGGAAATTCAATTCCATGGAAAAAATATCATATTTTTATGCATTTGAAAAATACCTAAATTAGAACCACACTCTTTGCTGTTGTCAACAGTGATATTATAAAAAAAAAATTTTTTTTAATAAATGAATAAACTACATTATATAAGGTGAAATGCAGATATTTAGTTTACACTACTGAAGGAAAAAATAATTAGTTGCAATTAACAACGGTGGAAAGAATTCACAATACAGCATATAAGCAGCACATGAAAAAAAAAAAAAATATATATATCATTTAAAGATATTCAGCCGCATACCTGTAACCTGGACGTGAGTTGGACTCCACATGATTTATTTTAGAAAGTATCACAAGAAGAAGTTCATGAAATTACATTAATCCGTCATATTTTAATCAACAGATGTGATCTAAATGAGTACTTATCATGAGATATAATAAAGAATCCGAATATCACACACAAACTCTAAGTTCATGGAACTTCGCTGAACAGCATCTCGATGACAGAACGCTCTCAGAAATAAACACAGGGCAGACTAAACATTTCCTTGCAGTTGCCAAACAGCATTAACCAAGCTACTGCATAATACATATATATTTGAGATTTCGTAATATTATAAAAAAAGAAAATTAAACATTAATAATGTTTGAAATATTTTGTTCAAAATCGAAAGCGAATAGGTCTAATAATTTAAGAACTAAAGAACATTCTTTTACACCTCAAAATTTATTTCTTGCGTAAGTTATAGATATGAGTTTTATAATAAATTAACCGTAACTGGTAAGCTTCTGTTGCTATGGTTACGACTTTCCAGAGCTGTTTACTTGTTTCAGCTTCTGCTTTTAAACGTTTATGAAATACTTGCTTGTTTGCGAGGTATGTATCTTTTTTTAAGTTAAGGAATTATTTTCTTTGCGTATTTATAATAAATAGTAAACTTTAAAAGATACGTGAATACCTTTTTTGATGATGTACCGTCTTATTCTGAAAATAAGACATCCTCCGAAAATAAGCCCTATCGTGATTTTCGGAACTTTTTATAAAATAAGACATCCTCCGAAAATAAGCCCTATCGTGATTTTCGGAGCTTTTTGTAAAATAAGACATCCCCCGAAAATAATCCCTAGTTAAAATAATGTGACAAAAAGAATTCGCTAAAAAATGCTGTTGATTTAAAGTACAAGTAATAATACGTTTAGCTTTTCTAATACTCGTATTTCAGAGAAATGTTTGAAACAAAATATTCCGAGAAATTAATTGTTTACCTCTACAGTTCGTTTCAAATTAATTCTTGGAATTTATCTTAAAAATACAACATAAGGCAGCAGTTTACATTGAGCAATTGAATACTACAGCAATTGAATTTGATATATCCACAGAAGAATTTAAAGCATCGCCACACTGGTTGGACAACTTCCTTAAACGATATGAACTGTCTCTAAGGGGATCAACATCATTGTTTAAGCTGGAAGACAATGAAGTTGTTAAGCGTGCACTTGCGTTTAAGCTTTTTGTTGATGGCATCGATTTTTCGAAATACCAACTCTCCAACATGATTGCTATGGATGAGACCGCGGTATTCCTAGGCCAAGGAGCTCAAACGACAGTTTACCACAAGGCTTCTTCGTCAATTTACGTTCCTTCTACCGGTTACGATAGTGCACGTGTTACCTGTATTTTGGCGATTCATCTAGACGGCAAGAAAGTATCGCCATTTTTAATCACTAAAGGTAAAAAAGACCAGATTCAACGTGTTTCAGGAATTTATGTCATTGAAAGTGAAAAAGCCTGGTGCACCCAAGCAGTTATAATAAAGTGGGTTGATTTTATGCTGCCACCATTGTTGAGGGGTCAGAATAGAGGTTTACTACTTTGGGATTCAGCTAGTACACACCGCGCTAAAGACATGAAAAACTTTCTTGCTGAGAGGAAGATTGATCAAATAATGATTCCGGCAGGAATGACTGGTTACCACCAGACACTTGACGTTGCAATAAACAAGCCATTCAAGGATCTTTGCGGATGGAAATCAATGAATATATTGAAAACAGTATGTGAGAAATCATCGTGGTAATTTTGTAAAAACCAGGCTTACAAGAAGTTGTGAATTGAGTAAAAAATTCATGGGACAAAATAACTGATAGTGATGTTTCCAATGCACTACGAACAGGCTACTTAGACAAGAAGTATTCATTTAAGGATAGCTATATCGCAAGACATAAGAGATTCGGACCAATGATTCAACAGGAAATGGATTTGGAAGAAAATCAGAATATAATTCAGAATTTTATTTATGACGATGTTCCAGAAGAAGATGACATGACTGTAATTGAATAAATTTAAATTTCTGTATTCTGCGTAAAATAAATATTAAATAAAAATATATAAATATACTTTTATTTTTGCCCTCACCCGAAAATAAGCCCTAGCGCGTATTTTGGACCAAAAAAGAAAGTAAGACAGTGTCGTATTTTCGGAAAAAGACGGTAATATATATATTCTCCAAATATTTAAATAGAAGAGTATTTTAATATGTAACGCAAAAAGCAAACTTAGCTTTTTAAATTCAGAGCAATTTTCCCGTATTGTCAGAATTAAAGCAATATTGAGGATTGAAAATTAGAAATTAATTTTTAAGAACTTTTTCTGATTTCAGGGATTAAAAACGACTATTATGAATTATAACTTGCCAAATAATAATTTAGTTAGTCGTTATAGATTATGTATTCCTAAACTTTAGTGAAATCAAAAGTACAATGAATAAATACATATTGTATTGCTGTATGAATTAAAAAAGTATCGTCATATAAATTACTCTCAGTTATTCTTATTATTATTTGACTCTATTGACACTAAAACACATTTTAATAATAAGAACATTTTATTAGTAGTTTTTTTTATATTATTAGGTTTTTATTTAAACGAAAATGTCTACTAAAACATGGGATGAAAATGCTAATGAAAACTATCCTAGGTAAGATTTTTGTTACCAAATTCAGCAGAATAATTCAGGTGAATAATAAAAAATGCACTTCTGTAAAGAAAATGTTCACATTCATTAAGCATTTAAAGATTAAAGATGCTTTTACAGATCAGGAAATAGAATTTAATGATTGCAGTTAATATGAAAGCAAAATAGTTCATTCCTGAATCTTTTACTTTGTAGAGTTTCCTTATTTTGCAAAACAAATTATTTTAAGTTTTGTACCTTTCCTGAACCTCTCTTTTTCCCCTCATATTTCCTCGCCAGGATGCAAATTTAAAGTTAAGTGAAATGAGCATTTAAACGGGTGAATTTTGTAGCTTATTTCGTCTGCGCTCCATAATAAACAGTGTGTTGCTCTTCTGATGCTAGATGTGGCGAAAGCTTTTGACCGCGTCTCTAAACTCATCTCCTGTTCTTTTGACAGAGAACTGCTTCTTACGATTCACTCGTTTATCACTAACAGTACTTTCAGTGTTTGTGTTAACGGTGTAAACTCCTCCGAAAGATTTATTTTAAGCGGTATTCCACAAGGCTCGGTCCTAAGACTGATTTTGTATTTATTTTATACCGCAGATTTCCCACAAATTCCGCAGAATAATTCTATTTTAGCCTGCTATGCGGATGACACCGCCTTAATTGTGAAATCGGCAAATGTGAATCATGCTGTCGGCAAATTTCAAAACTTCATTCTCCATATTGAAAAGGGGTGTGCACAGTGGAAATTTCAAATCAACACGTCCAAATCACAACTTCTGAATATTCGGAAACGAAAAAGGATACAAAAAGTTTCGTTCAAAAAAGGACTGTCGTTTTTCAATGAACCTATTCCTGTCGTTTTTCAATGAACCTATTCCTGTCGTTTCTCAAGCAAAATACCTTGGAACATTGTTTAACGATCGCCTCATATAAACTCACGACGTTAATAACCTACGAGACCGGGCTCTAAAAATCATTAAATGTCTTTAATCCATCATTGGAAAATACTCTTCACTAGATTTGGGTAAGAAGAGACTCATTTACTTCTGTGTTATTAGGGCGCTTCACGGGTCTGGACCGCAAGCACTGACCAGGAACTTAATAAATTAGTTGTGCAGAACAGATTCCTGGGTATTATCATAGAAGCAAACTTTTTGTAAGTGTCTTCATGATGACCTCAAAGCAGAACCCCTGGCGAAGTTTTTACGCAAGATTAATTAGCAATTCTGTCAGGACGCACAAGATTGCAACATTATGAATCATTTCAATCTGTTCAGCAGAGCTTAAATTCAGCCGGAGCCCACTGGAGCCCAGCTCCGGTACTTCTTAGTTTTGGGAATAAATTCTAACCAGAGCTCTAAATAAGAAGGCTCCGCCAGTTCTTTTATGTAACTGAACAATTATTTCAGTAGAAATCTAATCTCGAAAATTTTACTTTTAGCAATAAAATTATATTAAATATCGCTTATTAAATTTTAATTTATCTCTTTCCATTTTATTTAATTTTAATTATTTAATTGTTGTAAATTTTTAATTATTCTAATAAATAATTACTAATTTTAATTACTAATAAATTAAATAATAATTATAAATTAAATCATGATTAATAAATCAATTAAATAATTAATTTGATTTTCATTAACTATTTAATTTTTAAATTATTAATTATTTTAATAGTCATTTTATTTATTTATTTACTCTTGTTCCTCTTTTCTAACTGTCTTCCATAGGGCTCCGGCACTTTTACTTTTAGAAATTAAGCCCTGCTCTTCAGCCATGAAATTCTGGAAGAAGATAGGCGCTTGCGCCCTTTCGCAGCTTTCATGTTAAATGAAAATCAGAATTTCCTTACATAGGACTTAAAATTGTTATTACCATATTGTGCAAACTCAAGCATTCCAAGTCTTTGTCCTACTTTTTTAAGGCTTTCTGCTTTTTTAGCATGACATATACTTGTAAATATTATGTAAATAGGGATCTATTTTCTAGAGAAAATATGCATTTTATGTTTTATGTACTGTATAATTCTGTAAAATGTGTCTTTTTCACATTCCTCACGAAAGGAGTCACGCTCTCTCCAACTTCTATCGTATTCTCTGGATCCACTCAAGCATTTCTATATTTGCCTCGCTCCTTGAAGCACCTATGTTACGATAGCCGGTATACTACTTCCATATACTACATCCATAAGCTAGACGTGGCGACAGCAGCAACTGGAACTGGAGTTTATTCAGAGCGTGATTTCGCTAATCAGCGCACATTACTAACGGTCCTTGCTGTTACGCTGAGTTTCTGGTACGCCTTTGTGGCCATTTAATAAGTATAACGTCGGATAGGTTGTTAAGTCAGCCTAGTTAGCCTTAAATTAAATTGTTAGCCCAGCACTACTCTTTATCTTTGAAATTATTGTGTAACTATTCTCCATTTTCACCGCAAGTCGTCGGGGTTATTTTAAGCACGAAGTGCCTGCATTTGTGTTAAGGGTTTGACGAATAATTAAAGGGTTGTTTTATATTTCTTCTGTACAGGTATCCTTTTACATTTGTGCAAGAAGTCGTTAGGTTTCCTAGTTAGATCATTTTAACTGTATGTTAGCTAAAAAGGTTAGATCTTACAGCTTCAGACTTAGAAGTCTATGTAAATTTTACAGGTATGTAAAAACTAAATCTTAATATAGCATTAATTTCAATAAAAAAAATCTCAAATCATTTTAAAAGACAGTGTTAAATTTTTTATGCATCATTTCCCAGTATTAAAATTTTAATGTTTCCTCTGAAACTCTTCAAATGTGAAATCTCTTTAGCTGTGGAAAAAAAAAACTGTTCCTATATAGATGTATTCCCAATGAAAGTGATTATTCTTAGAGCAAAAGTGCATAACTGAGCCTTTTTAGTCCGAAGGGGCAATTTGCTTGGAAGGACTATTAATTTCGTTTTGGCATTTTGCGTTGATTCACTAAAAGCGTTGTTTCGCTTTT
>KK112440.1:52195-63956 GCA_000611955.2 Stegodyphus mimosarum | reverse complement strand
CTCCAAGGTGGTTTTACATTGGATTAGAGGAAATGCCTATTCATGGAAGCCATTTGTTCAAAATAGAGTTCGTGAAATTCAAGAGAAAACAAATGTAGATCAATGGTCACATTGTCCTGGTGTTGATAATCCTGCAGATTTACAAACAAGAGGAAAAACTTCAGAATTGCTATTTAAAGGTGGAGATTGGCTGCAGGGTCCAAAATGGCTGAGACAAGAGGAAACTACGTGGCCAGAAGAAGATACAACATATGAAATTGATGCTGTAGAAGAAGAGAGAAGATCCTCATTGAAGAAAGATGATCCATTTGGGGTCGCGTAGCAAAATTCTGGGGTCGCGAGAGATTTTAATGTCAAATATTTATATATTATAACATTAACCATTTTATAACATCACTAGAGTTGGCGGAATACAGCGGACTTGCAGCGTCTAGACACGCGCATTTGTTGAAGGTTTTGAGCTATCTCCACCGACAGCAGTAAACGATCGATGATCGCTATTATTATACTGTGGCTATACATTGTTAGTGCGTTTGGTAGGTATCATACATGTTGAATAAACCGCGCGCCGCTGACTTCCCACAAGGGAGGAATGCGCGCGCGTACACACGTGCAACCTGCAGCTAAACAATGATTCAATACACGCGCTGGCAAATACGCATTAACCAAACCGGTCTGTGGGGCTCTTATAAAAAAGCGCGCATAAATACTTGTAAAACCCGTTGAAAAATTTGTGAATTTTATATATTTAATATAATTTTATATATTTAATATGTTATTTTTATATATTTATTGTATTTTAGGATCAAAATAATTTTTGGCCATGGATAAATGGCTGAACTTAAATAAGAATGGTAATGACGCAGATGATAATGCTACAAACTCTTCTCAGGCAGGACAAAGTATTGGAAAACAGGCATCTAATGTGCGAAAAAGAAAATATGATGAGTCTTTTCTTCAATTTGGCTTTACATTTCAAAATTGTGAGGGTAATGAACAACCTCTTTGTTTGATCTGCAATGAATTATTGGCTTCGGAGAGTATGAAACCATCAAAATTAAAAAGACATCTTGAATCAAAGCATGTTTCGTATGTCAATAAACCAAAAGAATATTTTGAAAGACTGTATAAATCCTTAAATAAAGAAAAGAAAATCTTTGAAAAACTTATAACTGTTAATGAAAAATATTTACTAGCGTCATATGAAGTTTCATACTGTATTGCTAAAAATAAAAAGCCGTTCACCATTGGAGAAGATCTTGTGTTACCTGCTGCTATTAAAATGGTAGAAATACTACATGGAAGAAAATATGGCGATGATATTCGAAAAATTCCTTTGTCGAACGACACTGTCTCGAATAGAATTTCTGATATTAACAAGGATCAATTAATACAACTTATTACAAGAATTAAAGAAAGCCCAAAATTTTCAATTCAGTTGGACGAAACAACTGATTTTACTAAATTGGCTCAGTTGTTAGTATATGTCAGGTACGTTTATAAAGAAAGCGTGGAGGAAGAATTGTTATTTTGTCGTCCTATGGAAGACCATACTACAGGGAAAGACATATATTGTAAAGTTGACGAATTTTTAAAAGCAGAAGGTTTAGAATGGAAAAATTGCTGTGGAATATGCACAGATGGTGCAAGAGCGATGACGGGCAAAAATATTGGTTTTAAATCATTTTTTCAAGCTGCTCATTATGATCATATAACTTTTACTCACTGCCTTATTCACCGAGAGGCTCTTGCAGCAAAAAAATTAGCACCAGAATTGAACGATGTGCTTCAGGATGCTGTTAAGATCATAAATTTTATTAAGAGCCACGCCCTTAACAGTCGCTTATTTTCAAATCTCTGTAAGGATACGGATTCCAACTACACAACTTTGTTATTACATGCAGAAGTAAGATGGTTGTCAAGAGGTCAAAGTTTAAGAAGATTATTGTTATTAAAGGACGAGATCGAAATATTTTTAACCGAACGAAAATGTGAACTTGCTGCTTTTTTTCAAAATGACTTATGGCTATCCAAGCTGTGTTATTTGTCAGATATTTTTGCGAAGTTAAACGATCTCAACTTGTCTCTTCAAGGAAAATATTGCGATATATTTACTTCAAATGATAAAATTGAAAGTTTTATTAAAAAGATCAACATTTGGAAAAGTAGGGTCGAAAAAAATTCGTTCGAAATGTTTTCCAGTGTCGACAATTTTGTAATCGAGAAAATTCATTGTAAAACTTTTATTGCAAAAATTATTGTAGATCACTTAAAAGCGCTAGAAATACAGTTCCGGACATATTTTAAATTAAATATTGATTTCCAAAAAATAGTTTGGATTCAAAAGCCGTTTTGGATTGGCTTAAGTGAGATTGATCACCTGCCACTTAAAGCTCAAGAGGAATTTGCTGAGCTTTCGAGTGACTCAAACTTAAAACTACAATTTCAAAAAAAGCCCTTGACTGAATTCTGGATCGGAACTAGAACTGAATTTCCCACAATCGCTGATATGGCGTTAAATGTACTTCTGCCATTCAACACCACATATTTATGTGAAGTTACTTTCTCAGCTTTAACACATATTAAATCCCAATATCGTTCAGCGTTAAAAAATGTTGAAGAGGTCTTACGTCCAGCAGTTTCAAACATTCCACCAAGATTTGATTTGTTATGCAATAAAAAACAGGCACATCCATCTCATTAAATTTTTTACTTATACTTTAATTTAATACTTACCACGCAACTACTTGAATATATTCGAGAGAATTAAGAAGGTCAGAATCCACTTTTATTTTTGAAACTATAATAAATACAATTTTATAATTTTTTGTGCAATTTTTAATTTTAGATTTTTGTATGTTTCAAAACGAATTCTAAACTTATATATTTTCATATGTATATGTATATTGTTACCTAATAAATAAATCATCAAAAAATATTAATTTATTTTTCTTTTATATTTGTATGGGGTCGTCAAGAAACTCGCAATCATAAATGGGGTCATGAATGACAAAAGTTTAAGAAGCCCTGCTGTAGAAGAAGAGAGAAGATCCTCATTGAAGAAAGATGAAACGGTCCAAGCCAGCTGTGTAGTAAATTTGAAGCAAGACCTTTTGGACATAGAGAAATATAGCAAATTATCCAGATTATTAGGAATAACAGCTTGGATTTTTAGATTTATTAACAATACGAAAACTTCTACAAAAAATTTGAAACCACTTGAAGCAGAAGAAATACTATTATCTGAGAAATATTGGATTAAAAGAACTCAAGATGCTCCTTTTCCAGAAGAAATAGAATGTTTGCAGAAAAAGAATCTAATTTCTAGTAAATCTAGGATTGCGAATTTTAATCCATTTTTGGATGAAGATGGAATAATGAGAATAGGCGGAAGACTTCAGAACTCAAATTTGACCTTTGCAGAAGTTCATCCTATTATTTTGCCTAATTCGAATCATTTTTCGGACTTGCAGATCAAATATGCTCATGCTGGAACTGGAGAAACTGGCTCATGCTGGAATTGCTGAAACCCTTTCTCAGCTTAGAGAAAAAATGTGGATTCTCAGAGGAAGACAAAGGGTGAAAAGTATTTTGCGGAACTGTTTCATTTGTCAACGTTTGAGAGCAAAGCCTTACTCTCAAAATGTGTCTCCTCTACCTCCAGACAGAATCAGAGAAGCTTTACCATTTGAAGTTTGCGGCATAGACTTTCTAGGACCACTATATACAAAAAATGAGAAAAAGGTGTATGTTGCATTGTTTACTTGTGCCGTAATACGAGCTGTGCACCTTGAACTTGTGAATGACTTATCTGCTGCAGAATTTATGCTAGCGTTAAGAAGATTTATTTCAAGACGTGGAATTTGTAAAATTATTTACTCGGACAACGCTAAAACATTCAAAAGAACAGATAAAGACATTCAAAGAATGTTTAACTTAATAAAGGATAGAGATGTCCAGGACTTTTTTAGTGAAAACAGGATCCAGTGGAAATTTATAGTCGAGAGAGCAGCTTGGTGGGGAGGTTTCTGGGAGAGGCTTGTCCGATCTATTAAGACCTGCCTCAAAAAGATCCTTTGGAGAGCTTGTTTACAGTACCAAGAACTTGAAACAACTTTAACTGAAGTGGAAGCCATCATCAACTCCCGACCGATGACTTATGTTTATAGTGAAACAAATGAGCCGAGTCCATTATGTCCAGGACATTTTCTAATTGGAAAAAGAATAACCGCTTTACCACCTGAAAAGATATTTGCAATCTCTTCTACGAAGTCAGACCTGGAAAAGAGATATAAATATAGATTGAACTTGTTGAACAATTTTTGGAAGAAATGGAAACTGCTATATTTAATGGATTTGAAATCTGCTCATAAATGTGCTACGAGCAATTTGCCCCAGCAGATCAGCAAAAACACCTTTGTATTGATCCATGATGATAACCAACCAAGACTGTTATGGAAATGTGGCTTAGTAACCGAGACACATACAGGCCGTGATGGCAGCATCCGAGCTTGCACTGTGAGATTACACAATGGGACGTTCTTAAAAAGAGCTGTACAACATCTGTATCCCTTGGAACTTGATTCTGAAGATAAAAGACAATCTTGTCTTTCTGGGCCGGAGGATGTGGAAACTCCGATGACTGATGGGAAATCTCCGATGGCGCCATTAGAGGTGGCGCTGTGACAGACAGCTACGACACCATCGCTGTTCCAGACAGTTGGCAGAGAGATGAAAGGATTCTACCGGAATGGTATTGTATTGAGACTTTGAGACTTTCATCGTTGAGCAGCTAATGTTTTATTGTAAAGATAGCTGTTATTAATAATTTTATAATGATGCAGTTATTGGCATAAATCTTCAAGTGTTTTGTAAATATCGTCAATAAAGTGTTCGTGTCTAAAGGATTGAAGCTGATGATTCAAGACAACGCCGGGGATTCAGAACCAGACCTATCAGGTAAAGATTCATTTATTTATTAAATTGACTAAGTTACTAATTTCCTGATGGGACAAAGTCATTTGCTATATTATAATTAGTTTAAGATATAAAGATTTATTTTATAGGTACTTCAAAAGTCTAAATAAAAATTAGAAAGAATTTTATTTATCACCACAGAGACGCCGCTTAATGTGATCCCATTCGTTCAGAACTATTTTGAGAAAATTAACCGAATGATAACATTAAGCGATAACAAACTCTTCGAAATATGAATGGAATTTCCTTAATTTTATCTAAATATAGCTAGGAAATTATAAATGATTACTTTCACATGCAGTTCCTACTCAAAAGCTCATTTATGAATTGTTTAGTATTCATACTGCTTCTGGAAATGATAGGATTGATGTTGTGTCCCTAATCTTGGTACTCAAATGAGTATTGGAGGATAATTTCCCGATTTCATTATCCTCTTTAGAAAGTTTATTATATGCTGTATTGGGCGTTTCTCAGAAAGCGTCTGGTAGATATCTTCCTCTATCGTTATTGCTGTAAGTTGATTTTTTTCATCGATACCCACCCAATAAGTTATTCGTAATTGATATTAGTCAGATTCCTCACGTTCATTTATTTCATTCGTTATTAAAAGATTTGTCTGATTAAATCTTTATTGCCTTTTCTGAGCCATGGATCCGAGATATGTTCAGCAAATACAGCGCATCCATAAGGTAAGTTTTCTCTATTAATTCCAGCTCTGATTATATGAACCGACTTGTTGATCCCAAAAAGTAATGTATTTTCCATATTTTCACATACAAACGGACATTCGATAATTCGTTAGTATTATCCGAATGATAACATTAACTGCAATTACATTAAGCGGAGCCCACTGTGCTTAACTGCAAAACTAAGTACCTAAAATAAATAAAGCGAAACCTTTTGTGAGTAAAGTGTAATGGAATGTTTTCGCTTTCCACAAATTCGTAAAACTGATGTTTTTAATAAAGTATTCTCTCTATTATTCGTGTGCGGGTTATCTGGTTTATTGATGATACGTGCACTGAACGCTACGAGCTCTACATACGAGACAGTTTGTAAGAAACAAACACGTGCAAGTCGAAGCATATTCTAAAAACCGCTGAATGACGTCTTTAGGTTTTACTTCAGCGTTTATTTCATATAGTTCATTCTGCATGAGCATAATCGAAGGCATAATTTCTCTCAAGCACTGACATTATTTGTTTCGTTTCGTACGGATTTTTAGGCATATTTTCTTCTTGTTCTTTAAAAAATTGAGTTAAAATTTTAGAACTAAAAAATGAACAAAGAAAGTACAGAGCGCAAAATGCTATTATAACATTAAAAAAAAACTCGCGTTAATCGAAAGATTTGAAACTGCGAATAGATAATAAATCTTGTCGAAGAATATGGAATCAGTCCTCAAATGATTCGTGATATTGTTAAACAGAAAAAGAAAGAGAGGCCTTCACAAGGCATTATCAAACAGAAAGTAAAATTACTGAGTTTTTCAAAGAAATATTCAAAGAAAAATTCAAAAAAATTACAGTATGCAAGGAAATTGATAATTTGGATTACTCGTCTTTTTCAGTTATCTGTGTCTTGCTTTCGTCGGCATTAGTTCGGATAATGGAATTTTTATGAATTCTCAAACGGAGGAAAACAGTTTAACGGGTTTCCTGAACTAACAAAATAGTTTTATCAAGTCCGTAAACAACAAAATAAATTTTAGAGTTCTCGTAATTAGTAAAATAGATTTATAAATCAACAAAATAGTTTTTTGAATTACCTTAATGAATAAAATATTTTTACAGTTTCTCTGCACGAACAACGTACGGATTTCCCAAGTTAATACTAGAATAGTTTTGCAGTGTCCTTTCTCAACAAAATAATTTTATACCTTATCTAAATGAATAAAAATATCGAATCTAATGAATACTGCTTTCTCCGATCAACAAAACAGTTTGACGGATTTCCTGCAATTACAAAATATATTTTGGGTTCCGAGTCAAGATAGTACTTTTAATCAACAGAATAGTTTTGTAGTCTTATCGGGATTAGTAAATAATTTTATAGCTTTCCCGAGTAAGAATGTATTGAGAAGGTACATGTGTAGTATCTGTATCGGTCTTAATTATTTTCAAGGGATGCAATGGTACTTTTCAAGTATGACTTGTTCCTTTGTCTTGATGAAATTTCACCTTTTTATGTCCCTGGGATAAATAAATGGAATTTACTTTGTCTCGAACGTAAAACGTTTTTTTTTATATCGAACGTAAAACTTTTTTTCATTCTTTGATAGTTGATTTTTAACATTTTTTCCCAATCTTCTTGATTGTCCGTGGTAAGAGAATCTTTCGACAATCATAAATTCCTCACTGAAACTTTCTTTGCATTGATGGAATCAAGTTTGCGAATTTTCCAACTTCGTTTCCGATCATAAATCGAAATTTTTTAATTACTTGTCATTTAGAATAACTCATGCTTTATCAAAGATCGTAATGCATTTCCAGTAATCCCTTGAATAGTTTTTATATGGAATTCACCAAATTGTTCTGCGTTGAGCCACAGGCCTATGCAAAAGCTGGTGAACATTATGTTTCTCAGCATTTTTAAGTTGGCATCTTGGTTTATTATTAGTCCAAAGGGATTTAGTCCCGAAGGACTATTACTTTCGTTTTGCGATTTTGCGTCGATTCACTCTGAATGCCCGTTTCACTTTTCAAATTGTTGCCACTAAATGTTATCGCTCTGCATTAAATTTTAAAAAATGAAAAATCTGCATAAATGTATGCATGTTTCTCGCATTGTGATAAAACCTAGAGCCATCGAATTTTGAATGACGTAATCCTACTGCGAATATGGGCATCTGGAAGCCCTAATTTTGAATTTGAAATTTGCTTTATTATCGATTTTATGTTTTGTAACATTTCAACGAATTTCTGATTAACAAACTAAATGATTTCAAAGCGAGCAATGGCAACACTGTACGAAAAAAAAAAACATTTTTATCTCCAGCGCACGAGACTTACGGAAATTCTAAAGATATGTTCATTTTAAAATGATTTTGCGATATTGATTTTGAACTGAATTTTATGGTTTGAGTACGTAGTACATGATATTTAATAAAAAAAGGTAGCACACGAAACGTTAAAAAAACGCGCCTTTGGACGTAATTTAAAATCTGAAATCTTTCAGTTTTTTTTATTTATTGTTGCTACAAATGTATTTAAAGTCTTTGTAATTGATTTCTGCGTCTGTGGAATTTCCCCTGTTACCAACGATTTAACTTCTAACGAGAAATATTAGAAACAGTACTTATCTATCTTGGTATTCGTTTGGAGTTTTCCTTTCATGTTGAAGACATGTTTCCCTTTCCGAATTATAATGTTGCTTATTTTACCCTTAGAAATTTCAATAGCATACACTCCACAACGTTTCTGAATTATTGAACAGGAATATTTCTTTTCGGAAAGCGCAAAAACATATCCTTCAATTCACAGGTTGTTTACATGCGACATTTTGAAAGAAAATTAATTTTTATAGTAGCAGACAATATGTCTCATTTCAAATAATAGTCGTTGGCAAAAAAATTTATTCCGAAGCATGTGTTTTTTTTATATTCTTATTTTTAACCCTTTGCAGTTTTATAGCTTCTCTGAACCAACAAAATAATTTTTTGATTTCCCTAAATTGATAAAATTAGTTTATAATCTGACTTTATTAACAAAATAGTTTTATAGCTTTCTAGAATCAGCAAAATATGTTTATGCATTACCTAAATCAAAAATATGGGTTTCTTGAATCAACACAAATGTTTTATGGAATCCCTTCTAGAGTTCATATATCAACAGATTGGCTTCAAGGATTCTCCGATTTATGTGTTGTCTTAGTGAAAAAAATGGTTTCATGCTTCTCTGAGTTAAAAAAAATATTTATGAGTTCTCTTGATCAATAAAATCTGAAGGCCATTGATTGATTTTTTTTAAGATTTTAGAATAACTCTAGTTAAATGTATGATGAAAATATTCCTAATACTGCTTGCCACTTTCTTGAAACCTAAATCCTACTCTTGGTATCCCATGACACCCTGGATAATGCGAATCTGCCTAAGGGAACGGTAATGAAACGCCATGAAAAATGTTGCTTTAGAAAGTTTGTACTTTTTAAAGTAAAACAGGAACAACGGCACATTTTATCAAAATCAAAATAAAAGAAACAAAATTTTATCGAACATTTGACACTATATCAGCCACCTCAAAAAACAAAGATACTAAGCCAAGTTTCTGCCTACGTCCCCCTACGGCAAGGATTACATAATCAAAGAACATTAGGAAGTTTCCTCCCGTCTTAAACTTCGCCTTTTCATTTTAACGAGATGTCATCGGCAGATGCTCCAAGATATTTCTCATCATTTTCGCCTTATCAAGTGCTTATTTTTCTTTTCCTTTAGACTAAGAAGATTTTAATTTTTCTTTTATCATAAGCTTCTAATACCTCAAGGAGTTCATTTCCTGTCTAGTTTTAAGGACATTATTTCAAACTGACGGTTCTGATGCGCGTAAGAAAAACGAGTAACAAATTAAATTATAAATTTCGTAGCGTGATAATATTGCTTAAATGGAATATGGGTTTTTTAAAATTTACATTTAAGTAAGAAATAATATTTCTAGTTTATTTAATAAATATATTTAATTATTTTTAGAGTTAGGAGTTGAAAGAGGAATGAAATTGTAGTGTCATTAGGCAATTTTTGAAAAGCAGCAGCGATGAAAAATTTAGCAACGCCTTCGCCAGGACTCGAACCGCGCCCCTTTCGTATACGCGTCGAGCATGCTGACCACTATATCACGAAGGCATACGAAGAAGGTGGGAGAAATAGCTTATATACCTCCTCTTTTAAAGGGCGTCTGGGGATTAGAGGACCTAATCGCCAAATCCCGGTGGTGGAAAATCATCATAAACCACCTTTTTTAGTTCGGGCGCCACTTGTAGAGTCATTAGGTTATTTGGAAGCAGGAGATGTGAAAAATGAGCATGCTCTCGCCAGGACTCGAACCACGGACCTCTCGAATATGCATCGAGCGTGCTGAACACTACACCACGAAGGTTTGCGAAGAAGGTGGGATAAATACCTTATAAAATTAACATATAATTCTCGTTTGTTGGTAATAAGAACTCGAATATTTGGTCAAATCTGTTATCAAAACATGTCTAAGACTTTAAAGAAAAATATACTATAATTAGTTGCTTTAAAATGGGCACTTCAAGGTCTTTCTAACTCTCCCTCATTTATAACCTTAATACGTGCCATCATCACTGCGCCGAATTTATTCTCGCTCCTTCATTTGAGACTGCTTTTAAATCAAACTTCATTCGTATGCTTTTTATGATGCTAAACACAGTAAACGGCAACGAAGTGAAAACAAATTAATTAGGGTCTCGTTCATCTTTCGCAGCTGTCGTCACTGTAACGTGAAAAACGTATCTTAAACACAACGTATAACATCATGATTGTATTAACATCTAACATGCCATTGTTTTTAAGGGAAGCGCTGTTAAAATGTTTACACCGTATGCCTACGAAATTTGAGGACTAACTTTGTGCACAATTCTTCTAAGTCTATACAACGCCTGGCACTTTTCACTGTTTAATTATATTCCTTTTTCATTATTATACACTTTTCACCATTTAATTTTCTCGCAGAATGCCTATTTTCGCATTCTGCTTAAGACTGCAGTACAATGTATTCAAAACTCCATTTAGTGTTTTCAAGAGAATGATATCTGAAGCGAGATTTAGCTTTAACGAAAGGAAGTCGTTTGCAAATCAAATGAATAAGTGGAGTATTGGATTTTGTCACATTCTTCTTTGCTAGAAATCGCTTGAAGACAATGGCATTGTTTGATGATGGATTAATTGCAGCAGCAAACGAGAACAAATCTTTCTTTTTTTCCAGAAATTCTACGACAATTTTTTAAGCATTGACTGATGATAGTTCATCATCCGTTATTCTAATTTACAAGTGACGATTTTTCAAGAGCAACTTTTGATGTTCCTGTCCATTCGTGATTTGAGGGCGACCACTCCTAATATTATCATTAAAATTATTGCGTGCGTAACAAAATCGCTCGTATTAACGAAGAACATTGAAGTTTTTTAGTGCGGGATCCCCATATGCATTATGCAATATTTCACGTGTATCCTTCGCTATTTTTGCCTCTTTATGACTTATGTGGTCTTATATATATAATAATAATAATAAGTTAATAATTAAAGCGTAGGTGGCTACTCATTGCTTAACAAGAAGGATAAAAATCAAAACTGAAACAAAAACAAAAATAACGTAATAAAATAATATAAAATTTTCAAGGAGCAGTTGAAACCTTTCCAACAGAGTTACTTTTCTGAATTATATTTGGATGGAAAAAAAAAAGAAATTCATGAAATAAATCAAACAGTAACAAAAATGAAGAGCTATTAGATATTTTTTTAGAATATTATCGAAGAATGCTATTAAGTTAAATTCCTTCAATTAAAATCTTAATTTTAAAATTTCTATAATATTATATATATATATTTTGCAAGGAGTTTTGTGGAAGAGAGATTTGAATTGGTTTCAATGTTCCTCCTCTTGATGAAGTAGCATTGAGGTTGATTGAATTCCTCTTCTATTATGTTCTTTTTTCTTTAAATTTCATTAAAATTTTGAACTGGGGAATTGATTGTGTGAAGAGTTTTGGTTTTAACATTTATTAAATTCTTTATTGCATTTATAGGAATATTTGAAATTTCTTATGAATT
>KK112440.1:11516-41569 GCA_000611955.2 Stegodyphus mimosarum | reverse complement strand
ATATATATATATATATATATATTGCTCATCTACATGCTATGTGGAACTGCTATAGTCTCATATACAAAATTTCAACGTTCTTAGGCCACTCGTTTCCGAGTTATATAAGATGCATACGAATGTACGTCCAGACGTCACGTAAAAAAATCGCTTCTGAAGCCATTTTAAATCCATTCCACAATCCGTTTTGTGAAAAAGAGACCTTTTTTCTGTCCGTACATACAGATGTAACGCAAAAACATCTTTCAAATGGAATCGAGAGAGATCAAAATGGATATTCTCGTTGAAATACGACACCCAAAATTTTTCGCAATTACAATACTTCCTTTACTTCCTACAAGTAAGTAAATATCCATTTCAACCGCTGTCATTACGTCGATGACATCTGTACGTACTGACAGAATAAAGAACTGTTTTTGCCAAAAAGGATTGTAAGTTGAATTTAAAATGGATTCAGATGAGAGTTTTTCTTAACGTCTGTATGTACCTACGTACGTATCTCGCATAACTCAAGAATGAGTAGCCGTAGAACGTTGAAATTTTGTATATGGGAGTGCTAACATGTAGTTGTGCATCTGCCTCCTCTCACACCTCTGCACCAATCGTACATGTATATATATCACTACTCTGTTACCTGGCTTGGTGAGCTTAGTTAGTGTTATATGTTGGTAAATTGTGTATTTTTTGCTTTAAAAATGACTGAATTATGTTGTTCGTATCTTCCGGTTAAGGTCTTTTTAATCTGCATGCAATAATAGAATTATTTATTTCCACTCTGTTACCTGGCTTGGTGAGCTTAGTTAGTGTTATATGTTGGTAAATTGTGTATTTTTTGCTTTAAAAATGACTGAATTATGTTGTTCGTATCTTCCGGTTAAGGTCTTTTTAATCTGCATGCAATAGTTATAGAATTATGAACAGTTTAAAAATTTAAGTGGAGAGTTAAACGTAACCAAACCGCCGTTTGTTTACATTTGAAACTCAGTAGACTAGTGAATTCAGTTTTTGCACCTTTCATGTCTTTTTGCCGAGTGGGACCCAAAGTAAACTTTCAGTTTTGTGCACCTAGAAATTCGCCTTCCTGCACGCAAGCCGAATTACTTGTTTTTGCGCAGAAACTCTAATTTTAATTGTAAAAATTGTTTTTTTAACTATTTTTTTAACTTAATTTGGTGTTTTATGTTTTTCTGTGTTTTATAATTTTTAATGAAGTTGTTTTGAGTTTTTATGTGTTTTTGCTTTGCCTCGAAGTGAGGAATGAATTGATTAACTGAGAAATATATCTCTAATGAAATTCAGGGAAATAAGTTTAAATGAAAGGCAAGGAAAAAACATTTTATTGAAAGTAATAAAATAAAATTTTCGCCTTCGGAAAGGGCATTTTGTGATTCGACGAACCTTCATAAAGAAATATTAGAATTATTCCTTAAGGATGAATCAGAAACAAAGTGCAGGGATGAATATAAACTCGTAAAGAGTTCCAGAGAAAGATTTGATGAAATTAAAACCAATGTCAAGCTTCTAACTCAGAATTTCAATTTAAAACAACATACCGTTTCCTTTAGTGGTGATAAACTGAAAATTCCGAAAACTGAGGCAGGAAAAATAAAAGACTGGCTCAACTTTTTGAGTTATATTAGCAGAACTCATGGCGATAAATCAGTGAGGAGGTAGATAAATTCCATTATTTAATACAATGTATGTTTCCCGTTAGCAAAACAAAGGAAATTATCGATGGTTACTCACCTACTACATCAGAAAACTACAAAAAATCAACCGTGGAAGAACGAAACTTAATAAATAAATAGAGGCAAGAACTAAAATTTAAAACTATTGAGTCACGTTATATGCGACATTAGAAATATCTGTAATATTAATAAAAATAATGCTGTTAACCTTAAAATTATTATTTGGCTATAATACAAATGCAATGCAGTGTGCTGTTCTATTATCGGGACCGTTGTTGCCATATGTTTTGCTAAACTCGCCAGTGTTTACTTTTAAAGTTGTTATAATGTTTGTATTTTTTAAAAAGGAATGTCTTTTCAAAATTGGCAACAAGATTACGGTAATGATCACTTGTGTTTTTACAATTATTTTATTTACCATGGATATGAAAATTTGAGGCTTAACTAACAATGAAACATTTTCCATACGGGAGGAAATAAAGCCATAAAATGAATCTCTACTTCAAATCCAAGTAAGCACCGAAATGGGGGTGTGAAGGTATGACATGTATAAAAGGATTACGTAAAACTGGTTTGAAGGCTCGAAAATCAGTTTATTAACAGCAATTCATTTCATTTACGCACGCTGTATAGAATTAACTTCCAATGAATTTTCTCAGTATCAACTTGAATGAATCATGGCGCTGTTGCTGACTATATGAAGGAAGTCTGTGGCCATGCATTAATGCGTAGATAGTCAGTTAAAATAAATGGCACTGGTAATATTATCTGTTCTCTAAAGTTCTCTTCAGTCTGTTTTTGCATGCCGTATCCTTCGGGTGTCCGGCGGGACTTGTCGAGAAACAAAAGAATTTTTTTTAATAGCTCTGCCTACGCTTCAGCCAGAACTTAGCTTGAGTTATCGAAGAAAATATTATTGACGGTACTATAATGTACTTAGACTGTTGGAAAGAGTACGTACAGAATTGAGAGTAAAGAGAGACCAGATTCGAACACATCTGAGCTACTTTTGAAAGGTTACGAGGCAGTGCGAAATGGCGAAGTAAACGGCAACGCGGCACTGACCATAACCAATTAAATTCTTATTTGATTAAGTTTGTGTGTCAGTAGCGGCGTCATTTGCGTTTTAACACAAATGTTTTCAGAAAATTTAAATGATATCCGCAGTTTGATTCCTCCTCGTTAATCAAAATTCGTTGACTGATTTTTTATATTTCTTTGGCAAGTTATTTAATTTACATTAAAATTTTTTAATTTTACAAATATCTGCTATGTTTTTTTCTGTTAGATGTTTCTTCATCTTTACCGTATCATAAATATTTTGGCGATTATTTTTATGCCTCGAAGTTTTGGCTAGATCGTCAGCTTTCGGCGATATTTGAATCCGGTGCCGATAACAGAACAGTACCGAAATGCATTTTACGTCACGTTCATTAGGTTTATTATAAACAATAAAATAAAGATTTAAATGATTAAATCATTATTATTGTTGGGCAATTGCGGGTTGAAATATTAATTTTAAGAGTTTTTGCTTTTCCAAACTGAAACATTCTGAGAACTAAATAGTCGAGAAGCCATACGGTAGACGAATTAAAATTATTATGTTTCGTGCAACTGCAAGACTCTGCGTGATAAATATGTTGTAATATAACGGAAGGAAACCTTTAAAAAGTTTTGACAAAGACCTTTTTTTTAATGCTGAAAATTTAACTTTTCTTTTGTAAAATCAAGTTTCCAAGTCCCAAATACATAGATGTTTTAAAATGTCTGAATGTTGAGAAGTACACAATACCTCCATCGTAATTTCAGAGATTTACAAATTTCGGAATGAGCAAGTCACTCCTTTTTAAAAATATTGGAACGAGGTTATCACTTTAGTCCCTATTGTGAGCTTGATTCCTGAATGAAAATCCCGATGTTGCGATAAACTTGACTTTTATTGAAGCTTTTAAATATTATGCTCAAGACAGTTAGGGAGGGGAAGAATGGAAAATAGTTCACATACCGTTAAATATACCATCGGAAATGTTACAGTGAAAGTAGACCCAATTTTGTTATTGCCAATAAGCATCTTATAAATCAGTATCCCTAAGGGTAAGAGACGGTATAATAGGAAAAATTCCGAACCTTCCGATTAACTACGGTAATAATGGAGATGTCGTCCACAGTTAACCAAAAATCACAGTTAATCCGAGAGAAATTAAAATGCACTAGAAATAGAAAAAACCCACATTATAATTAAGAGAAAAGTACTGGTAACAATATGCGCGTTTTATACTAGTTTAATGTGGAAAATATTTTCATTTGATTACGTAATTTAAATTACAGCCAATTTTCGATTAGTTGGTTTGCCCTTTCTAAAGAAATATTATATCTCTTTACGGAGGCATGATAGAAAAGATTTTATCGCCAATCAACGACGTACAACAAAATTGCCTACAGGAAAAAAGGTAATTTGGGTAAGTTTATTGGTTTTAGTTTATTATGGCAAAGCACACTACGGCTATCTGCCTAAGGGAAGGGAGGAGAAGGATTCTTTCATGGAGGACTTTCTAATGTTCATGACATGAACTATGCCGAGGAACAAAATGTTCGAATCAAATTTTTGTACACCATTTGTGAACTCGGTAACACTGAATAAATGACTAATGTTCTTACATTTTGTAAAAAAATCTATTCTTTGAAATTAATCTGAAATTTTCTAAATGAAACCTTTTAACTTCGTATTCTGGATGCTATCTCTGAGTGCAGTGTATCATTATGTTTCCCTAGAACTGAAAACGAAAATTTAATATGTAAGGTATTTTCTTCCTCCTTACTTGTTTTTGTGGTGTAACTGGGAACTTGTCTACCCAGCAGTGGGAGGTCTGGAATTCGAATCCCAGCGAGGTCATCGCTCATTTCTCAGGCTTTCCAACTCCTAAAAATTCTAAAGGCTCTACTGTGGCGTCTGAACTAAAAAGTGTCGGACGATAATTCGTCACCAGCAGGATATGGCAATCGAATCCTCACCTATACAGTTACCTTGTAAGTGGAATAGAATGTAAAATATTTTTTCCTTTCATACCTCAGAACTTCGTGGTGTAATTTGGGAAGCACGTCCAGCTAGCAGTCGGAAACTCCGGAATTCGAATTCCGGTGAATGCAATGGACATTTTTGAAATTTTTTGCTTCGAAAATCTAGTAGATCTATGTTAAAGCAAGTGCTTGATCAAACGTCGTCTGCACAGGCAGTTGAAGCGAGAGCGAATGAGAAAAAAGTCTATAGTATCGACATTCTTACTTATAAAGAATTATTAGCCCTAGAATTACTAATTCTAGAGTTTTATGCTAGAGAGTTTAGAGTAGAATTTTATGCTAATAACCAGCATCTTATCACTTTGCTTTTACTATCACTTCCACTTTCGTCGGCTTCTACCCAAAAGACATATTTGTTAATGTATTCAGTCGCAGAGTTCTTGAGTTCGAAAGGAAATTTTAGCAGCTGTCGCTGACCATTATATTACATATTTATGGTCAAATTTATATTTACACACCCCAGAATAAAGATATTCCATTAAATATCCAATAGTAAAGAAATGTAATCGTAATCCAATCCATTGCAATACATTTTCGCAATGAATGTGTGAAAGACAAGCCTGTTAGCATTATCCTGTAAAAAGGGATTAAAAGCCAAAAATCATTATCCAGTCAATAGGGATCAGTCTGTTTCTGATATGCAAATCAAGACGCTACGTCACGACGGTAATCTAACGGTGAATCAAGCGCTTTGGACAAAGTGAATATTTGAGTGAACTTTTGCAATATGGAGTTTCATTTCAGGTTGCAAAGACTCAATTAGTTTGTTATGGCTCCGAAATCTCATTTGAAAGAATCTGTGATGTGTCGAATCATCGGCTGTTTAGAAGCAGGGCAGACAATTATAGAAACCGCGAGATGTGTTATAAGGTATTTCTCCCGCCTTTCCTAACGTGCCTTTGTGGTGTAGTGGTCAGCCCGCTCGGCGCGTATTCGAGAAGTCCGTGGCTCGATTTCCGGCGAGGACATTGCTCATTTTCACCTCTCCTGCTTCTAAATAACCTACTGTCGCTACAGTGCCGCCCGAGCTAAAAAAGGTGGTGGATGATTATTCTCCACCACCAGGACTTGGCGATTAGGTCCCCTAATCCCCAGTCGCCCTTTAAAAGGGGGATTATATAAGGTGTTTCTCTGCCTTCTTAGCATACCTTTGTGGTGTAGTGGTCAGCGCGGTCGGCGCGTATTCGAGAAGCTCGTGGTTCGGGTCCCGACGAGGACATTGCTCATTTTCATCTCTCCTGCTTCTAAATAACCTACTGTCGCTACAGTGCCGCCCGAGCTAAAACAGGTGGTGGTTGATTATTCTCCACCACCAGGATTTGGCGATTGGGTCCCCTAATTCCCAGTCGCACTTTAAAAGGGGGAGTATATAAGGTTTTTCTCTCGCCTTTTTAGCATGCCTTCCTGTTGTAGTAGTTAGCACAGTGGCGCGTATTCGAGAGGTCCGTGGTTCGAGTCCCGGCAAGGGCATTGCTGATTTTTCATCTCTCCTGCTTTAAAAAAGTACCTAATGTCTCTACAGTGTGAGTATTCCAAAAAGGATAGTCTCTACGCTATGAAAACAATTTCAGGACTCTGAAACTATTGTAAGGAGGCCTGGACAAGGTCCTAAACGAACAATAACTGCTTTTCAAGATAGATATCTAGCAGTGACAGCCTGACTGTAAGTATCCTGTTCGGCACTTAAGGTAAAGCTTGCAGCCGCCACTGGAACTGTTGTATGAAGACAAACTGTGTACAGATGGCTTAATGGAATCGGCCTTTACGCCAAAAAGCCAAGTGTAAGTGCTTTTCTGTCTTACAACAAGAGAGGGATCTTTTTAATTGGTACATATAACATCAGAATCTGAGAGAACACCAATGATCTCATATTCTCTTTACGGATGAGTCGAGGTTTAGTTTCACATCTGATTCTAAGCATGTTTACATCCGGAGGGAGTCAGGAACGTGAAATTGTCCTTTGTACTTTATGGAAAATGTAATGTACGTGTGATGGTATGGAGAAGAATAATATGAGATCTTAGAACAATATGTAAGAGTTTTCAAAGGAGCAAATGGATCTGATGTTTTATTTATGGGCCATAATGCTCGTCCACACCGAGGAAATTCGTTTCTTGAAAGAGATAACATCGAGCGAATATCGTGTTTAGGAGAATCTTAAGTCTTCACTCGATAGACTGCCTCGGAAAAGTAGTTACGCGGAGAAATCCTCCTCTTGCAATGAAGATTACATTGCTTGACGACTGGAGTTTAATTCCCAAAACTGGGGTTTACAGCGTTATAGCCAGTATAAAACACGTGTGTAGAAGTCACAGGATATCACGTTCCATATTAGATTCAAACTCTTTAACTTTTTACTGAATTATATTTTTTCTGAACTTTCTTCGTAGTATCCTTATTACCATTTTTTGTGTTTCATGCTTCAGTTTTATACCATATGCAGTTCTCTTAAATGTTTTCCTTTATATTTATGTGTTATGATATTATGTATCATTCCGGTTCAAATTCATAAAATTATATTTCATAGTTTCTAAAAAATACGTGACTTCATGCATGTAAAGATAAATTTTGATATGAGTGTATTACTTCTTCGTGAAAGAAGGTTATGTAATTAGGGTTTAGCTTTGATATCTGTTATAGCTTTTAAACGTCCGGGTGTCTGAGCCGAAGTTGGAGGCGCGCTTTACCAGAAATTTAATATTTTAATTTTACTTAAGTATATGTTCCTGAATTTTACGCAACATGCGCAAATTGATTTTTTTGTTATTTCTCAGATTGTTTAACAGCCAGGCTGAAACGTAAATTTTTCCTTTTATTTTACTTAGAGGTTAAAAAAAAACACGATCAGTTTTTACGGAGCCAGGAACTAACATTCAGCGTAGTTTGTACTGTTTAATTCAGCATACTGTTTAACGATGTTTATTTTATGGTGGTTGATGAACGTATGTTTATTTAAAGCTCACGCCAATCCGGCGCTATTTGGCGTCTACAAGATTCGAAGCTGAGTAAGCGTATGTACAAGTTGGTCAGTTTGTGCTGTGCCGTCAATAAACGTGGTTTATTGTGTCTCTCTGCCGCCCTAGTTTTGTTCTTAGTTCTACGTAACATTTTATGGTGTCAGACGTGGGGTTTCGGGGTTTATGGGTAAAATTCTGTTGCTAGGGGAGGCATCGAAGACGGAAAATTGCGAGGTGAAGGGGGCGGATTGTTTGAGGTTAGCTGGTTAGTTTCGCTTCATTGTCGATGTTGAAATGATTTATTGGGTATTGTAGAAATGTTTCAATAGTTAAGGAGATGTTAGGATTTGAAGTAGTTTGAAGAGTCGGTCTGCATTTGTAATAATTGGAGGTAGAATATTGTTGTATGTCTTATGTATTTAAGTTGTTTGTTTAATGTATATGTTTGTAATATATTGAATTCGAAGTGTTATTTTGAATACAGTAACATTGTACGTAAGAAAATACATAAAAAGGGAGGTGTTAGACAGGTAAAAAATAAGCGCAAGTCAGTTAGAAGTGCTACTACAATTGTTCAGCAACATTTAAGAAATGTTTAAGGATTTAAGTAGTGTTGCTTTAGATACGCTGAATGAAAAATTGCAGTTACCTATTGAAAAGGAAAGAGCCCTAAATGATTTAAACTTAGGTATCGAGGCTTTGTTGCCTATTGCTGAAATTGAAAATGATGTAGCTACTTCCATAGATTATTTGGGAAAACTTTCAATTTGGAAGTATCGAGTTAGAAAGAAGATCGCGAATTCGAAGGGTCCTGAAACGGCTGACATTCCACTTATGGTAAATGAAAAGAGAACAGTTAAACTTCCTAAACTTCATATTAAGGAATTTTACGGAGATCCGTCATCGTGGTTAGAATGTTTTGGTCAGTTTGAGTCGGCTATCGATAAAAATTCTACTCTTTCTAAAATAGATAAACTGAATTATCTCAAATCATATCTAAGTGGTCAAGCTGCGAGTTCGATTCCTGGGCTAGCAATTACGGAAGGAAATTACGAGGCAGCGTTTAATATACTCATAAATAAGTTTGGTAGTATTAATACCTTAATCCAAACTCATATGAATAATTTATTAATCCTGCTGTTCATAATTCGCAAGACATAGTTAGTTTGAGGAAATGATTTGATAAAACTGAAGGACAAATTAGAAAATTGGAAGGTTTAGGTATAAAAACTGATACATTTGGTAATTTGTTCGAAAGATCTTGTCTTGGAGTTTAATACAAAATGGCCCAGTGATTTCACTTTCCAGGACGTACTTACGTTTTCAGATGGTGAAATTCAGTCTAGAGAAAGAACATATTTAGTTCGAACAAAACCTGATTCACCCAAAATTAAAACAGAGACCTATAATAACGAAGCTAGAAATAATTTTAGAAAATCTAATCATAATAAAAGATACGTTGATCACGTGAGGCCAACCGGAAGTCATGCTACCATTATTAAACGGAATTGTGTATTTTGTAACAGACTAGATGACGAGTTTTGTGAGTTTAAAACAGCAGAAGATCGGAAAAATAAATTGAAAGCTAAAGAAAGGTGTTTCAAATGTTTTGCTAAAAACCATTAAAGTCGTATGTGTGGATAAAATTCGAATGTAAATATTGCAAAAGTAAATTCCATAATTATCTGTTGTATAATGAAAATGATCAAAATAAAGCTGAAAAGCAAAACCCAGTTGATGCAACTGTGAGTGAGTCGGAAAACAATGCAGTCATTTTGTAGTGTAATTCTACAGTATCACAAACCAGTGCATTGTTGTTGACGTGCTTGGTGATTGCCAGTTCAGTAAATCAGTCAAACATTTCAAAAACTGCGCGTATTTTGTTAGAAAATGGATCTGAACGTTCTTGGTGCACTAAACGTTTAGCTAAATCCTCAAAATTAAAGCCTATAAGAAAGGAAAGATTATCAGTTTATTCTTTTGGTTCATCAAAAGCAACCGAAAAATTATACGATGTACTTAAAATTAACGAGCAGATATAGTATAGTTCAGATAAATTTATTGAAATCAAGGCATTAATTACTGACACAATTACGATCACGCCAAATGCTATTCCAGATGATAAAATACAGAATGTTTTGAAAAGTCAGGCTATAATTTTAGCTGTTGATTGAAAAAATGATGAGCAGTCGGGCAACCATATTAATTGGAGGAGACATGTTTTGGAACATTATTGAGGGTTCTGGGTTTCAGAAAATAAATAAAACTCTTAATTGCATACGGACAGTTTTTGATTTTACACGGCAGGGAATTCAGCAAACGTGCAATAAATCTAGTTGTTTAAATATAGTAGTGTTACGAAAAATTCGGCGGTTGCGCCTGTATGTAAGCTTTCCGGCATAGCACTAGGGTTGCCATAAAATAGTGTATGGTAGGGTTGCCAGATTGGCGACTTTATCGCCCATTTGGCGACCAAATCGGCGATATCCCATGGTCCAATCGGGAAGCTTCTAGAATAACTTCCTGTCGAGATATTTCTCGAAACGTGTCGAACTTAAAGAAAAGCTATATAAACCCTTGCGTTTCTGAGAGCAGTTAGTGGCGAAGAGATTGTGAAGTATTGTGAAGTCAGTTGCGAGCAGTGTGATTAGTTGTGAGAATAGCTGCTACGCGAGAGTTTTGTGAACGGAAAGCAATCGAAATAGTGCTTTGCCGTGAAGCTATCTTTACAGTATAGCTTGACAGTGTATTGGTGATTGTTCCACGGTGTTTATTAGAAGTTTAGTGTTGCCGTGAAGCCACCTTTACAGTTACAGCCTCAAGCTGTGTTGCTGATTGTTTCAGCGTATTTATTGTAGATTTTCGACGCTTTTAATGGTAATTTTGGAACTGTGCTGTAAATAGTGATTCTTGTAAATAAATTGTGCTTTTTATTGTTCTGCATCGTGTTTTCATCGGATACTCTCAAATCCACGAACCCGTATAACGCAACAACTGGTGTCAGAAGTGGGATTTGAGAGTGAATGCCAGTCACCCGTCTACAGGAGAAAGCAATGGCGGAGGAAATGAAAGCTTTGATGGACATGTTAGCAGCTCTGAAAGCCGGACAAGAAGAGATGAAACAAGACATGAAAGCCGGACAAGAAAAGATGAACGCCAGACAAGAAGAGATGAAACAAGACATGAAAGCCGGACAAGAAAAGATGAACGCCAGACAAGAAGAGATGAAACAAGACATGAAAGCCGGACAAGAAGAAATAAAAGCCGGACAAGAAAAGCTGCAAGAGCAACTGCGACAGATGGAAATGGAGCAAAACAAGATTAGAAGCGACATCATGGAGCTTAGAGAGGAAACCGAAACCAAATTACAAAATATGAAAGAGGAAACTGCAACTAAAATAGCCGATATGGAAGAAAAATTTAGGAAGTTTCGGGAAGAGGTAGACATGTTGAAAGAAAAACGAACTGAGCCGAAGAGAGAAATTGAAGATTTTAAGATTCTCCCAGGTTCTCCTCATACGGCAATCAAACCCAGTACGTACGACGGAAAATCGTCGTGGAATGTGTACAAGACCCAGTTCGCCATCGTGGCTGACACTAACAGATGGGATTCCCAGATGAAGGCATCACAGCTAGCTGCATCACTCCGAGGCGATGCTGCAGATATCCTAGGAGTTCTGCCACAAGACCAGATTTCCAGTTTTGATGCCCTCTCGAACGCACTAGAACTCAGATTCGGAGAAAAATGCGTAAAGGACTGTAGCCGTCTCCAACTCAAAACCCGCCAACAGAAAACGACTGAAAGCCTCCAAGAACTAGCAACTGATATTGAAAGGCTGGCGCACCATGCATATCCGGACTGTCCACCCGATGTCCGTGAAAATCTGGCCCTTATGCATTTCGTCGATGCAGTCAAGGATCAGGAAATTCAGAAGGCTCTCAGGTTGGCAGATCTCAAAGACCTGAAATCTGCATTAATCTATGCGATGAAGTTTGAGTCGGCTCAGCAGGCAACTCGAAAAGATCGCCATCCGATCAGAGCGGCTAAAGTAGAAAATGAAAATTTTGATGTCAGAAAATTTAAACAAGAAATGTTAAGAGAGATTCGGGAAGCGTTAAATAAGCCAAATAACAGAAACACCGACAAGAAAGCAATGAAGTGCTGGAATTGCGGACTCGAAGGACATCTGCGCAGGAACTGTCACGTGAGCCAAGACCGGGAGGCAGCTCCCGTGAAACAAAACCAGGGAAACTAAAGTGCGGCAATTTCACGGGGCGGAGATTGCCAGGCAGAGATGTAGCCCCTCTGAAAGTTCTTCAGATCTCGTCAATGAGCGGCGGAGATAACGGATTGTTCGTCGAAGGATACGTGAATAAACACCCTTGTAAGATGATCATCGATACGGGAGCCAACGTAACCATCGTCAGAACAGACGTAGCGCGGGAACTAAACGAGACTTTGCGCTGGACTCCGCCCTGTGTGACTCTACAGACAGTGACAGGTGACAAGATCCCCATTGAAGGTAAAATTAACATCACCATTACCTTCGGAAATGAGACTTACCAGCACTTGGCATTCGTCGCTGACATCGCGGACGAATTAATACTTGGACTAGACTTTTTGCGGAAATATGACTTTACACTGGACTTCAAACGCAACGAAATGCACTCTGCGAGGGAGGATATACCCGTGTTTGAAGTGAAGAGTGATATTCCTTCAGCTCACCAAGTAATAGCGAAAACGGACGTCACGATCCCTCCGATGACAGAATTACTAATATCCGGCTGCATAGAAAACAGAAATAGCTTCAAGTTTGGAATAATTGAATATCCCGAAAATAGCTCGAGAAATGTATTAGTCGCCTCTACATTAGTGGACCTCTCCAAAAATTTCGTCCCCGTGAGAGTGGCGAATGTTAGCCATAGTCCGAGAACAATCCAGAAGGGTAAAGTGCTAGCAACCTGCACGCCGGTTACGTGCGTTTACAAGGCCCCACCTGCAATGCCCACTGAGTCAACAGCGAAATTAATTGATGAACTGCTGCAGAGAACAAACTTAACCGCCGAACAGAAATGTGCAGCAGAGAAAACAATTAGTGAATTTGAAGATCTATTTTCTCGAACATCCAGAGATGTTGGCCGCACGAAATTGACACAACATCGAATTGACACGGGTGATCACTCACCGATCAAGCAACATCCCAGACGCCTACCATTCGCAAAGCAGGAAGAGGTTGGAAATCTTCTAAAGGAGATGCAAGAAAGTGACATCATCGAGCCATCCACAAGTCCATGGGCATCTCCTATAGTTCTCGTCCGGAAGAAAGACGGCTCGACAAGATTTTGTGTCGACTACCGGAAGCTAAATAATATCACTAAGAAAGACAGCTACCCTCTTCCGAGGATTGACGACACACTAGACACGCTATCAGGACACAAATGGTTCTCCACTCTGGACCTTAAGAGCGGATACTGGCAAGTGGAAATTCACCCGGACGATAGAGAGAAAACTGCGTTCACTACTGGCCAAGGACTGTGGCAGTTTAAAGTTATGCCGTTTGGACTCTGTAACGCCCCTGCAACATTTGAACGCTTGATGGAAACAGTGCTTCGTGGCCTATCTTACGAGTCCTGTCTGGTTTACCTTGACGACATCATTATAGTGGGCCGTACGTTCGAGGAACATCTAGAAAACATCAGGAAGGTGTTCCAAAAATTGAAAGATGCCAACCTCAAACTAAGTCCTTCTAAATGCAAGCTGTTCCGCAGCGAAGTCACCTATCTGGGTCACATCATCTCCGCCGAAGGTGTCCGTACGGATCCAGAGAAAGTTTTGGCAGTCAAGGACTGGGAACGCCCTGTGGATGTTCATCAACTTCGGAGCTTCCTGGGACTCTGCACTTATTACAGAAGATTTGTAAAGGGGTTCTCCAACATCGCAAGACCTCTGCATAGATTAACGGAAAATAAACAGAAATTCGTGTGGACTGAGGAATGCGAAAAATCTTTTAATGAGCTGAAGACGGCATTAACATCCACGCCTGTGCTCGCATATCCCCAGATCGACAAACAATTCATACTTGATACGGATGCAAGCAACGAAAGTGTTGGAGCTGTCCTTTCCCAGATGATTGACGGTGAAGAGCGAGTGATAGCCTATTGGAGTAAGTGCTTGTCAAAACCGGAAAGGAATTATTGCGTCACTCGGAAAGAATTGCTCGCTATCGTAAAAGCCATAGAGCATTTCCATCATTATCTCTATGGCAGAAAATTCTTGCTCCGCACCGATCATGCTTCCCTAACTTGGCTATTGAATTTCAAAAATCCTGAAGGACAGATAGCCAGATGGATTCAAAGACTCCAGGAATATGACTTTGAAATAAAACATCGTAAAGGCTCCTCCCATGGAAATGCGGATGCTTTATCTAGGAAGCCTTGTCCTGCGCATTGCGGGTATTGTTCAAGAGCACAAGCTAAGTATGGTTTGGCGAATCCTAGCATCCGACAAGTAACATCTTCAACAGCATCGGAGCCAGATCCGTGGAGTCATGAAAAAGTTAGAGAAGACCAGTTGGCGGATCCTAACATTAAGCCAATAATAGAGCTGAAGGAATCATCGGCTACGAAACCCAAGTGGCAGGACGTTTCCATCTTCAGTCCTATGACTAAAAGGTACTGGGCTCTCTGGGACTCACTTCACCTTCGAAATGGAGTCTTATATCGACTGTGGGAAAGCGACGATGGAACTAATAAAAGATGGCAGCTGCTGCTTCCTCAAAACCGAATACCTGATGTCCTGAAAGAAATACACAGCAGCCCAACAGGAGGGCATTTCGGCTATATGAAGACATTAAACAAAGTTCGAGAGCGCTTCTTTTGGAGTTCCGCAAGAAACGACGTTGAGAAATGGTGCCGGTCTTGCGATGCCTGTGCAGCCAAGAAAGGACCAAAGGAACGCTGTCGCGGAAGAATGCAGCGATACAACGTTGGAGCGCCTTTCGAGCGAATTGCCCTTGATATACTGGGACCTCTGCCATGGACTAAAGATGGCAACAGATACATTCTAGTTGTCATGGATTATTTTACGAAGTGGCCTGAAGCATATCCAATTCCAGACCAAGAGGCTGTCACTACGGCTGAAGTCCTGTTGCAGAATTGGGTATCTAGATTTGGAACTCCCCTCCAGATTCATACCGACCAAGGCAGGAACTTCACTTCGGCTGTGTTCAAAGGACTGTGCGACTTATTGGAAATAAAGAAAACACAGACCACCCCGTTACATCCGCAGTCTGACGGCATGGTGGAGAGATTTAACCGCACAATCTTGAACCACCTATCGCTTATGGTTTCCAAGAACCAAGAAGACTGGGATCGTAAGCTGCCCCTGTTCCTGCTTGCTTACCGTAGTGCCGTCCACGAGAGTACCGGCTATTCCCCTTCTCAAATGCTCTTCGGTCGTGATCTCCGTCTTCCGAGTGACCTGCTTTTCGGCCGTCCTCCGGATCTACAGTCCTCTCCTGAGGAGTACGTTCAAGATCTCCAAGCCCGGTTGGAAACGATGCACAGGTTTGCTCGAGAGCGAATTAACATCTCGACGGACAGGATGAAGAAGAGGTACGACGCAAGAGCGACCGAACATAAGTTCCAGGAAAACGACAAGGTTTGGCTGTGGAATCCGAGCCGTCGTAAGGGCATTTCTCCCAAACTGCAATCGCATTGGGAAGGTCCCTACACAGTCCTCAACAGACTGAATGACGTCGTAATACGGATCCGTAAGTCTCCCAATTCCAAACCTAAGATTGTACATTATGATAGGTTAGCTCCATACTATGGCCATAGTAATTAGTGATAGTTATTTTTGTTATGGGTACCCCGTATTTCGTAATGTTTTTATGTTTAATTGTATGATTTATGCATAGTTGCTTGTACATAGATCTTTGTAATTAGTGTAAATGTTTTTGTTATTTGTAAATACTGTAAATATTTGCAAATTTTGTTATTATTGTAATTTATTTGTTTTGTAGCTTTTTCGATTATTTCTTTTTGGCTCCCAGCCAGGGATTGTACTGCCCGGGACGTGCAGTCCTTGGGAGGGGGCAGTGTTACGAAAAATTCGGCGGTTGCGCCTGTATGTAAGCTTTCCGGCATAGCACTAGGGTTGCCATAAAATAGTGTATGGTAGGGTTGCCAGATTGGCGACTTTATCGCCCATTTGGCGACCAAATTGGCGATATCCCATGGTCCAATCGGGAAGCTTCTAGAATAACTTCCTGTCGAGATATTTCTCGAAACGTGTCGAACTTAAAGAAAAGCTATATAAACCCTTGCGTTTCTGAGAGCAGTTAGTGGCGAAGAGATTGTGAAGTATTGTGAAGTCAGTTGCAAGCAGTGTGATTAGTTGTGAGAATAGCTGCTGCGCGAGAGTTTTGTGAACGGAAAGCAATCGAAATAGTGCTTTGCCGTGAAGCTATCTTTACAGTATAGCTTGACAGTGTATTGGTGATTGTTCCACGGTGTTTATTAGAAGTTTAGTGTTGCCGTGAAGCCACCTTTACAGTTACAGCCTCAAGCTGTGTTGCTGATTGTTTCAGCGTATTTATTGTAGATTTTCGACGCTTTTAATGGTAATTTTGGAACTGTGCTGTAAATAGTGATTCTTGTAAATAAATTGTGCTTTTTATTGTTCTGCATCGTGTTTTCATCGGATACTCTCAAATCTACGAACCCGTATAACGCAACAGTATATTCTAACTTGAGTATAGGAAGAGTGTTATGGGAACTGGAAAGCTTAGGCGTAAAAGATAGGGATGAATTATCTATTACTCACAAGTGTTTAGTTGAGCAATTCAAAAATGGTCAGGGATTTATTGATGGTCGATATGAAACTAAATTGTTATAGAAGACATTGCCTTCGAAATTAGAAAATATTTTTTTCTTAGCTAGAAGACGGTTTGACAGTTTGCGAAAGTGTTTTGAAAAAAAAAAATGAGTGGATCGCCAATAAGCAAATGCTACCAAGTGAGCCAAGGAATTACCGAAGAATGCGGGAGGGATTGTAATGAATGTTTTATGCCACATCGAGCAGCTGTAAACAGAAATAAGGATACTACGAAAGTTCGCATTGTATACAATTGTAGTTGGAAAACTCAAGAAAGCTATGTCATTGAATGATTTTTTAGAAACTTGTCCGAATTTAAACCTAATATACCAGATGTATTATTGAATTCCAGAAAATTTAAAATTGCGTTTAATGGGGATATCGGAGAAGCATTTTTAATGATAAAAATTGCTGAAGGGTATCGTAAATTTCTGAAGTTTCTTTGGCTTCCCAATAATGAAAATGCTGAATATAAAATTATTCATATGAATATGTTACCGTTTGGTTGCAAAATTTCACCTTTTGTACTATTAAAACTCCCATTAGGAAATATGATAAAACTAATCCTGATTCAGTACGTAAATATTACATCATTATATGTGGATGACTTATATTTTGGTGCAGAAAATGCAAATGAGGCATATAAATTATCAAATGATGCTGTTTCAATTTTGGAGGCAGGTGGGTTTAACTTGCGAAAATTGAGATCCAGCTCTCCTGAATTGGAAAGATTATGGGTTCGAATAATCTTAATATTAAGAATAGTAGGAGACAGCTGAAAGTGCTAGGCGTGAATTGGATTTCTGAGGACGATATCCTTTTCCTTGATGTTAAACCGTTGCTAGATAAATTGAGTTCCGTGAAGAGTACTAAACGTGGTGTTTTGCAAGTAGCTGCCATGGTTTTTGATTCAACTGGTATTTCAGCTCCGTTGCTGGTCAGAATAAAACGTTTGTTGCAAGAGATTTGGAAGAAAGGCATAAGTTGGGATAAAAAGTTACCAGGTGATCTCGTAGAAAAATGATTAACGTGGTGTTCGGAAATAAAAGGGTTAGGACAAGTAAAATTACAAAGGCATTGTTTGTTGGGGTATGTGAATTGTCAGAATGCCGAAGTTGAATTGCATGTATTTTGTGATGCGTCTCCAAATGCGTATGGAGCCGTTGCTTATTTTCGTTATCAGGATAGTTGTGGTAATATAAAGGTGTCATTCATTTGTTATGTGAAAAAATAAAATTGCCCCTCTGAAGAAACTTACATTGCCTCTTTTAGAATTAACGGCAGATTTAATCGGTGCTCGAGTTGGAAAGTATACTTTCAGTCTTTTTGGGGATTTGATCACTGAACAGGTATATGGAACTGACTCGAAAATAGCTTTATATTAGGTCAAAGGAAGTGCCAAATGTAGGAAACAGTTTGTCTCTAATCGTGTTTGGAAGTTCAGGAAAAACAGATTCTAAAAGTTGGTTTCACTACGGGTCTGAAGATAATCCGGCAGATTTAGTGACAAGGGATATATAAGTTGGAAGTTTGACTTCGAGTGAAACGCGGTTTTACGGACCTTATTGGTTACTCGAAAATAAGGAATGTTGTCTACAGTTGAGGAGACCTCAATTAGATATGGCTATTGTGGGAAAGGAGGAAAAGGGAATTATAGTTAAGAGTATGGTGGTAAGGTTAAGCTTAGTTGAAGAACTGTGGAATAAATGCTTTTCTTGGAATCGATTGCTTGGTGTTTGAGGTTTATTGGTAATAATAGGAAATCAAAAATTCTGACACCCTACCTAGAAGTAAGAGAACGTAATCAGATTCACAAAATTATATATAAGGCAGTTCAAAGTTCTGAATTTCACGATGAAATTACTAAGTTAGAAAGCCATCCGACGATCCTGATGATTTATGCGCACTCACCCCAGCACATTTCATCATTGGTACTGATATAAAACGTATTCCTGAACCTAATGTTATGGATGAAAAAATTTCCATGCTCGAGTGATGGAAGCTGGTGACACAGCCTTTTGGAAAAAAATGGTCTAAGGAATACTTATCGCAATTAAAAGTGAGAAATAAATGGAAGAAACACATGACTAACATGAAAATTGGTGATTTGGTGTTGATTAAGGAGGACAGCCTACCTCCCTTGAAGTGGAGAACGGCTCGAAATATACAAGTTTATCCCAGCAGTAATGAAAAGATCCGAGTTGTCAATTTAAAAACTGCCAGTGGTGAACTAATTAGACCAATACACAAACTGGTACTAATAATGACTGAGAACTGAACTGTATATTACTTCATTTCTTTGTTACGATTTTAATTAAGTTTTGTTTTGTGGTTTAGATATTTCAACGTTACTGATTTATGCGGAAAACTCTCATTCACTATGCTGAGTTTGTGTAAGTGTTATATTTGGTCATTTGTAAAACTACGTAAGTATGTACATTTTATTTCATATAATGCTATAATATTTGATGTCTTAAAAGACCATCGGGCCCCAGTACGTTAGCGTTGTTTATTTTATGGTGGTTGATTAATGCATATTTATTTTAAGATCACCCCTAATCCGGCACCATTACTAACTTTAAATTACAATTATTAACTTTAAATCTGTATATTTAAAATTAAATAGCTATTTCACTCTTAGATGTCAAAAATAATTTTGAAATTTTTCATTTTAATCTGATGATTATTAATATGTTAACTTAACGATATTCGTATAATATTAGTGAGACTACATTGCCAATCAGAATATTTATATTCGATGCTCAAAACTGCAAAAGAATGTCGAATTACTAGACTTAAAATTATTAACTTTAAAGCAACTAAATATAGCTAGAATCACTAAACCATTTTTAAATTCTCAACCTTAATCACTATGTTTAAGTAGTAAATAGCCGTTTTATATTCTTGGATATTAATTACATATTCAGTTACAAAAACATTGTTAACGTTAATTTGTTAAATTCAGAATAAGATAGAACTAACTAGATTTACAAACCCATTCTTAGAATAACCACCACTAAATCTACCTATTAAAAAATAAGTAGCTCTGTTTCATTCTTTGATATAAGGAATCCATTTCCAAATCTTTCATTTTCACCTCATAGAGATAAATAGGCTTTAATATTCTAAATAGCTAATGAGATTACGCAGCCAGTCGCAGTATTTACAACACGCTAGTTCTAAAATCAGCATACGAACTGACCTTCAGCGTGTACTGTAACTATTTATTCCCCTTATTACTCATGGGAATACAACCCGGTTAACGAAAAAATGCAGTTGTCAATAATTGGTTCATCGTACTTCAGCCGTTCTTTTGAATTTAAGCACATTAAACTGATTTTCGAACTCTCTAGACGTGACACCTATGAAATAACCCAAAGCCCTTAGAAACTACTAATTAATCACTCTGTAACAGAATGATCATTACAGAAGGACGTTCAAATAACGTGCATAGAATATGTAAGACATAACATGGCTGTTAATAATGAGATTCGAGAACCCACGCCTTAAGCATCTGATCGATTTCTCGCATATTTCCTAGTCTAGAGGTTGATGGGCACCTAAGGTTGTCTTGTACGTTGCTAGAAATTGCTGTATTGTATGATAATATATTTATTCATAAATTGAGAGAGTTTTAAAAAATTGTTTTTGAATAAATGGAAGAAAGGGTTTTAATATTCAGGTATGCGAATAAAAATATTATAAATAAAAATACACTAAAAATACAAAATCTGATGCGGACACCACATGACTTCCTGGTGTGGCTTACTAAATTATTCCCATTTTTTATTCACTTCGTTTCAACTCATTTCTTCTAATTTCGTTAGAGATGTATTAGTCATTCAAAGCACCAAATACAGTTAAAAATAGTTACAAAAAAAATTTTTACGATTAAAATTTGAGTTTCTACACCAAAACAAGCAATTCGGCCAGCGGGCAAATTGCACCAAAGCTCTCGTGGTCGATTGATAAGATAGCTATATGGTCAGATGAATCATCTTTCACACTTTTCCCTAAAACAGTACGGATGCACGTTTGGAGGACACCTGGACAAGCGCATGATCATGATTGTCTCTTTCCAATTGTCAAGCTGGGAGGTGGATCCATCCTGATATGGGCAGCCGTGTAGTGGTTTTCTGTTAGCCCAATCGTAACCCTGCAAGGAAGGATCGAAGGAGAGAAGTTTTAGCTGACCAGATCCGTCTTATGATGCAAACTTTGCTTCCTGCAGGAGATGGAATTTTTTAGGATGATAATGCTGGAAAATTCCATCTCCTGCAGCGAGATTATTATGCACTATTCATGCAGAGAAACTTAAAGTTTGATTAGCATGAGTATTCTTTGGTCGCATACAATCCTGACTTTACTTCGAAGACGAAGTAGCGAATTCTCTCTATGTGTTTAAGAACAAACACTGCAGAAGAAAAGTTTAAATAACCTTTCCGTTGAAACTAAATTAAAACAGATGCACGCACTTCGTGCTCACAAATCACCACCGCTTGTTGTTAGGCAAATTAGCAGAAAATAAGAATGTAACAAACCATTAGTAAACTAAGGCGTCTAATGACTGGCTCCTACGCTTAACTAACGCTAAATCGACTGCACACAGCAAAGGCGATCCTAGAAATATCAGTATAAATATGAAAGATGTCTAACACCGGCTAGAGAGCTAATTTGAAACTCGCTGCATGAACTCGAAACTAAGTCCGCTACTACTCTTCGAATTCTTGAAACGTACCTTAAATACTGCTTCTGAAAGACGTTTAGAATTTGCATCGACGTCATAAAAATTGACATTCCGACAAGAAACTGAAATGAGGAGGGAAATAAAAAGGAAAACTAAAAGTAATTGGTTAGAATAAAATAATAACCCTACAAATTTGTGTCTTTTTAATACAAACAGACGTGTGTTTAAAAACTACTGTTAAATGTGTTTTGTAACAAAAGCATGTTTGAATTTAGGCTTTAATTTGTAATATTTAATGCTATTTAAAAGCGTTTACCTTTTTCCTTCTAGTTATTAAATAGAATACAATTTCTTACATTATTTGTTGGAATCTAAACTCCAAGGGGTAAGGTCTATAAGGAAATGGCAAATAAACTATACTCGGTACCTAGAACGCCCATCTTGCAATTCGCTTCATATTTTATAGCGATAGTTCATCCGAATTCTTCGATTTTTCGAAGCTTGAAAAGGACTGAGATTCGAAAACTCATATCTTTGTACTTTCTTTTTTCTCTTTGAAATCCTTCTAATCCTAACCTAAAAATAGTCCTTAACTTTTATCTACAAAGTTTAGGGCGATAATTTTATTGATAGCCCATGATTTCTGCAGCTTCCTCGGATTTGGATGTTAAGCTCTTAAAAAAAACCCTTTTCAACTTCACTTTTCCTTTCATTCAAGAAAAGATTGCGGAAAAAATATTGAAGTCTTACTGATATATTTTTTTGTCAATTTATATCCGGAAAAGTGAACCTCAAAATTTAAGAGGTTTAATTACATAGTTACTAAACTCCATTTATATCGTCTTGATAAAACACAAACATGCCTTTAAAAACCATACATTAAACACTGAAATGAAATTATATTTCAGCTAAAGATATTAAGCAAAATTCTTTTTTTTCTTGTTATTATTCTTACATGAAAGATTTTAGCAGCTGTAAATTTATAGATTTTTTTCCAATTAACAGTAATTCGGTAAAATTATTAATTATTTCGTTAACCGATTGTTCTGTCATGGTTTGAATCTAGTTCGTCTATTTGTACTTATGCAACAATAGTACAACCACATATTAAAATTGTAAGTCGTGAGAATCTAATACTACTTAAGAAGCGAAATGATATGTTTACTCTGCCCATAATTATAATAATGAATTTATATCTTCTGCTCGCTCTGTCGGCAAAAATATGTGCTCGCGAAATAAATGTACTTTATTTTCCAGCATGTCATTTATTACTTAATTATTTATTTATTTATACTCTACTACAAAGGTTATCAATACTGGAAATTTACCAGCGTTTTTACCTTTTAAAAAAATCTTTTATAAATGCAACAGTAAATAATACAAAAGAAAACAATTTATTAAAAACTTACAAAAGCGCCACAAAAAATATAAGAAATTTAATTATACGCTGAACATAAAAAAATAAGGAAGAATGCATAAAAATAGCTCCAAACAGTCCGTGATATTGTTGCGTAGGTACAGGTTCGTTATAAACGGAATGCACAACATTTAATTTTAGCAATAGAAACACTTTACAGTTCTGGAATTTTCCATAAAAATGGTCGTATAGCTCTTCTCAGTATCACAGAGAATTATCTTTTTAGTTAGTTAAGCCCAAGTGGAGGCTTTATTGTACGCCCTGAGAAAGGGGCCATCAGTGAATCTTTATTTTGAGCAATAAAGAGTAATTAACCCTTTATGAGTTTGCGTCTCTGTTTCTGAACTTATACAATTCATATAAGAAGTATATATCATTGTAATATGAGGTAGCTTTAGTGAAATTGTATAAGATTTTCGTCAGAAGCGTAAAATGTCAGACCTCACAGAGTTTCAAAGAGGCCAAGTTATAGGAACCCAACTAGCTGGAGAAACTGCGACTGAAACATCCGAGCTATTAGGCGTTTCTAAAGATACAATGTCTAAAGTCATAACAGCATACACACAGCGCGGCAAGACGTGCTTGGGAAAGCAAAATAGTGGACGGAAGGAGAATTTGAGTGAAAAAGACCGACGGGTATTGAAGTGAGTTGTAATGTCGAAAAAGAAAACAACTGCATCCAAAGTGACTGCAGAGCTCAATCATCATCTGGATTCTCCACTGTCAATAATTATAATTAGGAGGTACCTTCATAAAGGGAATATTTACGGCAGAAAAGCAATTCCCCAGCCACTTATCACACATGTTAATGCCAGACATCATCTACAGTGGTGCTACAACCACAAAACCTGATCGATTGATAAGTGGAAGATAGTTCTCTTGCAGCGAGATTATTATACATTATTTATGCAGCGAGACTTAAAGTTTGATGAACATGAAGATGAAGCGAAACATCTACTTTGGCCCGCACACTCTTCTTACCTCAATATAATGGAACTGTTATGGTCTGTTTTAGAACGTGCGATCCGGAATCGATATCCTCCACCAGCATCTCTCCCAGAACTTTCACAATACCTCCATGAAAGAATGGTGCTATATTCCTCTACACACTATTCAGCACTTGTATGATTCGATATCCAGGCGAATCCACGCCATATTACATGCCAAAGGCAGTCCTACGCCATATTAATAATGAATTCCTTATAAATCTAGAGAGTTTTCATTATTTTGAAAACCAGCTGTACATGTTTACCATGAAAAGTGCGAGAAAGTGTTTCACTTACACGCATAATTAAATATATTTTTCTTTAATTTTTTAAAAGTTGGCACATCATGAATATTGTTGGAATTAAATGATCTTGTAACTGAAAATCTAATTTTGAATTAAGCAAACCAGCCGTCGCTTATCAAGCCCCGAACTTGTTGGTATGGTATAATCACTCGAAAATCATATACTATTTGAATATGCTTTTCATCCTGAAAATAATCCAGTTCTTCTTGATTTAATTAATTATTTATTTATTTATCAGTATTTAGTTTTCGGCGGATACACCGGTTTTAGACTTTAACAGAAACTGATTTTTTTTCCTTCGTCTATAACATATCAGTACATATCGATGAAGTTGGTTCAACTTAGTATTCGAAATATGTATGAGATGCTATTACTTGTAATTCAATAATGCCAGCTTTTTCATTTCATCCTTTTGTCAGTTGTAAAATTGTACGGATTACACAGAAGTTCAATTTTCAAATCATTTTCTCGCCTATCAATGAAATACGTGGTTCGATTCTTAAAGATGCCGTTTTTGACTTTTAATTCTCGGAGAATTTATGGCATATCGTGCGATATCGTTGTCTCAGACATATTGACCAAAATAAAAGAGCTTAAAGTTTAGTATCAATAAACACGAACCGTATGTCCGAAAAGGCGAAATTAGGAAGTCTTCGATAGTTAATTATATTTGGAAATTTAATCATAGTTTTGATTTTGGGTACTCCAAAAAAAAAAAGTTAAGAAAGCTTCTTCAGTTGGTGAACTGGATTTTCTTAAAGCTTTTTACAGTCACAAAGATTTTTCTTGTGTAATTAATGACTAGTTAGACTTTAAGTCCAATTCAGTCCTTCCTAAAGCTTTTAAAGTTCTATCTTAATTTTCAGTTCCGTTACTCTTTTTACCGACACATTTGCTACATTCTCGTTTACTTGATTGCTGTAGAGAACAAATACGACCGTTGTGCTAATTGCTTTCCAGTCTTGCAAATTTCTTTGCTCCTGATAAAGTACCTATTTGCCCTCGAAATCGATTGAGTTCTTGACTAAATATACGCCAAACGCAAGGTTGTTACTTTTTAAATTTTATCTTTCACTTTGGACTTTTTCTGTTCCATTGTGAACTGCTTTATTCTTATATATGCATTCAATTAATTCCATAAACTTCTTTGTAGTTATAGTTTTACTGTATTCATTCAAATTAACACAAATTGTCATTCCAATTATTGTGATGAGGACTAAAAAGAGTTCCAGTGCTTCTTCAATTCGTTATTAAAAACTTCGTTTGCAATATTAGTTTCTCAGTTTGTTATGCGGTGATTCAAAAATATTCTAGCAAAAAGGAAAAGCATGCAGTGAGCACCGAAATAAACAGTTTTTGTAGATGAAATGTGTGAACCGAAAAAACGTACTGAAGTGGTACAGGATTTATTGAGAGGTAGATAAAAGTTTTCTGTTGACATAAATCTTCATTCTCCGTGTGGATTTCGACGGCTTGCATTTCTACATGAGCATGGGCTTGGCTGACATATGTTTCATTTATGGGATTGTGGATAAAACGGAAAGTCTACTCGAGAAAGGTACAGAGTAGAAAGAGAGGTACTCAAAGTAGATTTCTGAATATCTCCTTGAGCCAATTGCTTCATTTTCGTTTGCAGTTCCATAGGTTAGATGTATATAGGCAAGCTCGGCTTTTGTGTAGCAATGCATACCGCTGGAAATTTGCACGGTGAATGAGAATCCACGCTAGCAAAACGCTTTTGCCTACCTCTCAAGAACGCCATGTGTTATCTCAATAAGCACATTCCATTTTAAAAATTTGCTTGTTTCTGTCTCCTTTACATTTTTAGAACATATTTTTGAATTGCCATGTACAAACTAATGCTTCAGTACGAAGAGTTTTAGTATGAGCTTTTATTGATTCTAAGGCTGATACTGAATGAGAAAAACATACAAGTTCAGCAGTATATATATAAATTTTCAAAGGTGGGATAAATTTTTTGCAATATATTTAAATATTAATTAATGAAATATATACGAATTTCATTGACATATGTTATTTACTTTACCACTAAAATACGACGATTTATCAATGAAATGTCTAAACTATATTTCACGATTTAATGGTAACCCAGATATCTAATTTTCCAGTATTACAAGCTCTAAAGAATACCAGAGATTCGAAATTTGAAATTTAATTAAAATACAACTTTTAAATTTCTTAAAAAATATTTTATTTCAACTTCCAAATCACACTTGTCATTTTTCAAGAAACAGTTTCCGTTTTACTGAAAGTGTCTGGTTTTTGTTAATAAAACCTATGTAATGCTCCATACTCAAGCAATACGATGAAAAGTTAGATAAAAATCAGATTTCAAATTCCGATTAAAGCTATTTCATTAATATAGCGTTTATTTTACGCTTCTTCTTTTGTCGATTCTATACCGTTGTTCGACCTTATTTAGGAGCTCCAAAACAGTAAGTTAATCAAATTCTTTCTCTCTTGATTACGCAGTATTAGTAACTATAAGACTTTTCTCGTGCCATTTGTTTGCCGTTTTCTCTTGCCGTTTCTCATGCCATTGTCGATTCGATGCCGATATAAGTCGTAAGTAGTGTCGATCCTAATTCTGTCTACTCCACGCTGGTGCCGACTCTGCGCCGTATCGGTTCTGTGCTTGTGGCGATCTTTTGCATCGCAGATGGTATGCAACTGTTGCCATATACAGCACCAATGGTTACTCTAGGATTAACATTTCAAGAGTGGCAGCGTGTGAGGACTAGGCCTGATGACCAGTGGCACAAAACTGTCGATCATAGAGGATCTGTGCAGATGACAAGTGCACATCTACCTTCTTACTAATAATTACCTCATTACGAAATGTCTTCCCTTATTTTTTCAGGTAACTAATATCACATGTTCACGAATGTCGAATCTACAGTGTGTCAATACTACGCCCTGTCGATTGTACGCTGTTCAGTACAACATTATGTCGATTCTGTACCATGTCAGTACTACACAGTGTTGATTTTATTTCTCTCAATACTATCTCATATAGATTCTACGCCGTGCCAGTACTGAGTAGTATCGATTCTACACCGTTCAATACTAGGTAGTGTCTATCCTACGCAGTATGAGCTCTACGCCGTGTCTACGCATTGTCGATTTTACTACGCTTCAATAACACGCAGTGTCTATCAAGTACAGTGTTGCATCTGCTCCACTGCAATGCTACGCAGAGTCGGTTCTATTCAGTGTCAATACTTCGCAGTGTGGATTTTTTTTCGTGACAATATTACGTAGTAGTAATAGTAGGCAGTGTCAGTCATACGCAACCTTGACTCTACGCAGGGTCAATACTAGGCAGTTCCGATTCTACGACATATAAATACTATTCAGTGTCGCTGTTAAACGGTGTTGATTCTATACAGCAATGCCGATCTTAGGCGGGGCCAATATTATGCAAATTCGATTTTACGAAATGTAAATGCTACGCCGTATCGATCATGTGCAGTGTCGATTCTACACAGTGTTAATACCTAGTATCGATTTTACGAAACGTCAGTCCTGAGAATCCCATCTCACTCCTAAAAGAATAGTTTCGAAAATATTTTATATCTGTGTCTTTAGAGAAGTTTGTTTTCGAATAAACCTCAGAAACGATTTCTGTTTTCAGAATATACTTCATAAAAGACTTTTCTCTCTTAGTAGTAAACAATTTTTTGCCTTACGAAAAATACTGATTTCTTGTTAATAAAAGATCTTTGTTCATATCAACTTAAATAATAGGATGAAAAACTGATGCAGAAAATTTCATTTCGAAGATCTCTGAGGCCACCTCATTTAAACTGCATTTATTTTGCTTTTGTCTTTTTCATGAAGCTTGACCCAGTTTCTCTTAAAGAGCCCATGTTTTTCGCCCAAGTACCTTGTCTTTAAAACCCTTCCATCTTTTATCGTTCTTTTTACGATTTTTGTATCCCTTTAGCCTCCCATCTTCCTTGGAAAGTAAGCCTCAAGGCGATTGACTTCTAAAACGTAAGAATATCCACGGCTGTATCTTCTACGCTCGTTTATATCTTCTTTGCAGCTCATTAACTTCTTCACAAGTTGAAAAACGTTCTTTATCTTTTCTTTTTGTGAAAACTAGTTGTGTATTAAAACATTTTTAGGCTTAAACTATGATGGCCCTTTCCATATTTCAATCAATGGAACATTAAAATGTATATTTTTAGCTTAGGTTGCATTTTAGCTTCTGAACCACAAGGCTGGATATCAAACGAGGAATGATGTGAGAAAATAAATGCTGCCAGACTAAAACAGAACCCTTTAAATATGAATTTTGATTTACCTAATGCTTTTCTCTAAAGCAAGATTTTAGTGAAGAATACACAGTAAAGTATTAGCTTTATTTATATTCAAGGGTTTGAAAAGAAAAAATAAGAAAATTATGTAGAGAACCTTTTTAATTATGAAGGTTTTAGTTAATTATAAAACCATTGTAAGAAACACGGTTAAATAATGTAAAACATTTCTAAGCAATACGGTTTTAGATTTATTTTAAATAATATGTTTAGATTAATAGCTAAAAGTATGGTATATAGAAGCAAAAAATAAATTTTGAGCTATTCGAATGTTCTTTATCATATACGATTGAAAAAATTAAAACCGCGGGACGCGTAATGGCAGACCGCACATTTAGTTGAACAATGTTAAACGAATTGCGCACACTGCGCATGCCCAGAAGAGAATTTGGCGTAATTTTAAAAGAAGATAAATATGGTATATAGTTGATATTCTGTTATCTGGACTTAAACAGTTCGGGGTTTTAAAACTTGTTAGGTTGTACGTTGCTTCATTACTTAGAGTTTAAATATCGATTGTAAACTTCCCAAATTTTCGTTTAAGAAGGACTACAAAACAGGAAACATTACATGATGTTGTTTATCGATTGTACTTGAGCTGAATGTTTATTGATTGTACTTCTGAGGAATAAAAGCAATCGATTATTTACCATGCGTTCCATTCATAAATACTTTAACAACTTAAGGAATATATCTAGTTTAAATGACTGAATTAAAGCCAAAGAAATTATTACAAATAACTGATACTGAATGTAATGTTTATGAACAAAATAAACCAAAATGAAATGAAACAGAAGCGAATGCAATAAGCACAAAAAAGTGTCCATAGTATTGCAATCGTAAAGAGTCGCTGAGGCCTGCATAACGAATAGGTTTGTGTAGGGTTGTTTATTTTTATTCGCCAGTATTTTCCCCCACGCCAACTATTGAGTAGGTACACTACTGAGCATGCGCAGTAAGCGAAATTCGTTAACATTGATCAACTCAATGTGCGGTTTGCCATTACGCTCGCGGGGACATATAACGATAGCAATGGAAATTAAATGAATTGAAGGTGATTGTTTTTACATGTCTCATTTCCTCATGTCTTCATTCATTTACATGTCTTATTTCCTCATTATTAATTATACACAGTCCAGTCACATTAATGTGACCACCACGTACTTTCCATGTCAGAGTTAAATAACCAATCACAGAAGGCAGGTGGCAGCACAGTGCAGTTGAGCGTATATAAAGGGTGGGTGAGGGCTTCGGAAAACATTTCAATCGTTGGCGTAATGCAGAAACGAAGCGATTTATCCGACTTCCAAAAGGGCATGATCATTGGCTTTCGGGCCAAGGGTGGAAGCATTTCCGAAACGGCTGAGTTTGTGAACTGTTCGCGTGCCGCCGTGGTAAAAGTGTACCGTGCATGGCAAAATGGGACTGTCCAAAATCAGCGACGTGGCAAATGTGGTGCACCACGGGCCATAGATGACAGAGGCGAACGACAGTTGCGGAGATGCGTTCGGTTTCGGCAGAGCAACTGACCACCAAAATGAACCAAGGGGCTACCAAAAGTGTCTCCCAAAGTACTATTCAGCGAACATTGCTGCGTCTGGGCCTCCGAAGCAGACGCCTGGTTCGTGCACCTATGCTGACTGCTGTTCATCGACGGCGAAGGCTAGAATTTGCACGCCAGTACAGCAGCTGGACTCCACTGAGTTGGCGACAG
>KK112440.1:0-11183 GCA_000611955.2 Stegodyphus mimosarum | reverse complement strand
CATCTTCCAGCAGGACAATGCGAGGTGCCATACAGCTGCCAGTGTACGTGCGTGGTTCGAAGAGCACCAGGATGAGTTTACCGTCCTCCCCTGGCCAGCAAACTCACCTGACTTAAACCCAATCGAGCATCTGTGGGACCATCTCGATCGAGTTGTTCGCGCCATGGATCCTCAACCGCGTAATCTAGCGCAGCTGGCCACGGCATTAGAGTCGGCATGGCTCAACATCCCAGAGAACACCTTCAGGGACCTATGTGACTCTCTTCCTGCACGTCTCGCAGCAGTCCGCTCTGCGAAAGGTGGTTATTCTGGCTTTTGACAGATGGTCACATTAATGTGACTGGACTGTGTACATTGCAAGCCAACGAAAACAAGAAACTGAAAAAGAATTGCGTACGTTACAAATGAAAGTTTTGTTAAGACTCCTTCAGTAATGGTTTCATTTCGTTTCGATTGGTTAATTTAGGTTTAACCTCGTAAACTTTTTATTACGGTAGGCTGAACTGTTATGTAAATGCTTACGACATTAACACTGAGTGAAAATCATACGAGGAAGATTAATTCTCAAATGATGCAATTTAGAGAGCTAATTATTATAAATATTTATACCAGTTTTTTATGTAAAGGAGAGATAATTGAATTAAAATTCGCATTTAATGACTTATTGAAAATTAAAGTTTTAATTTTGATTTACATATTTCTAAATTAAGGATATATAGATGTAATAAGATGACTTGGTGAAAGAGAGTTGCAACGGATTGGCGTTGGAAAGGCTTAACTGCGTAGTTAGAAAGATGACACTCGAAGACAGACTTGGCGGTAAATTTCCCACATAATTTCGTTTCTGGATAATCGCATCACCACTATGGGTGCGCTATGCACCCGATAATTTTATGCAGAGTACATTTCTTAAACAATGGGCGAAAACTGGAAAAGTAAACTCTTCACCGTGAACGGCAAAATGCTGCAGCGAAATGAAGTAGAAGAGAAGAGCAAAGAGAAGGTAAGTTTTCAAGTTCCGCTGGATGCGCCGCTGATTAACTTGCAGGATTTGAAAGTTTTGTTCTGTCTGTCTGAGTTAGTTGCTATACAGGGCTGAAAGAAGGAGGATGCATGAGTGAGACCGTCAGTCAGAAGTGTAGATGTTTTGAGGGCGTGATGTTTTGAGGACTTGAGGTGTGAAGCAATCGTTGATAGGTTGCGAGATTTCAGGCTAGAAATGCTGAAGAAAACATTAAATATTCAAAATTGCACAACTGAACAAATGCAAATACAAAATACATATATACAAATCCAAGATGGGTATCCCAGGGCACACTTAGCAGTCACTTTTCACGTGAGCGGAATAAAGCATTCTGATTCGCTTAGGGTATACTTGTCGAAAAATGATGAAAGAGTAAAACAATTAAATAAAGGATTGCAATAGGGAAAAATAACTATTTCGTCATGTTCTTCAATACGATAAATATAAGGAACACCAGAAATTTCAGTCCTAAAAATGCAGAAAGTCCTGCGATAAGGCTGAATAAAGAACACAAGTTCGTAGGCCATGTGGGAGGTCACCCTCCCAGGTGCGGGCTTTTACAAATGTTTCTTGAGTATTGAAAAAATGTAATATTCTGAAGTAAAGTAAACAGGAAAAAATAAGAATATATATACACTATATATAGGTGAAAATTTCCCCTAACTTGATATTAGGTGGGGAAATTTTCGTTTCCATTTACGCGAAAGGTCGAAGAAATCGATCGTTGGGGAGAACTTCATAGTGAAATACTCGTACGTTGAAGTGATTCATGAAGTTACACTCCTGAGCATTTTTGAAGAATTTATCGTTGGTTTTTCGCAGATATTACGTGATGGTTTCTATTTTGAGGTCCTCGTGAAGGGTTTTGTTGCGGACATAATAGTGCGCGTTTGTGATAATACGCAGATGTTTATTTTGCACTATTTAGAGTTTATTTACATCAGAGTTTTTGGCTGCCGCCCAGGCAGGAGTTACATAAGCCAAAATTGGTCTTATTGCGAAAAGATAGCCGAGTCTCTTTTTCTCTAAATCCAGTCTATAGTATTTACCTAGTTTAGGAAGCACACACTTAATAATTTTGAGTGCAGTTGGTCGAACGTTGCTGATATGGTCAGTCCAGTTAAGACGATCATTAAGAGTGACTCAGAGATATTTGGCACTTTTCAGTATTGGAACTGTTTCATTAAAGAGAAGAAGGTGATTCTTCAGTTGATTATTTCCTTTCCTTCTGCGAATGATCAGTAATTGAGATCTTTTAGCATTAATCTTCACTTTCCAATTCGCACACCATGACTCGGTACTTGTAATGAGAGCTTGTAGTTTCTTAATATCGAAATTAATGTTCGCAGATTTAACTACCAGGGCAGTATCATCTGCGTAGCATGCAAGGATGGAGTCGTTACTGTTGGGTTTAGGGAAGTCTTCAGCATAAAATAAATAGAGTATAGGGCCTAAACACGACCTTGTGGTAGTTCACTTTGCATTTTACGCTTTGAGGAGTAAGCTGCTTTCACGTACACTTTAAAAGTCTTGTCAGAGATAAGTGAGAGGATGATCAGAAGAATTTCTCTTTCGAAATTAAGGTTGATTAGTTTCACAATGAGTCCCTCATGCCAGACGCGGTCGAAAGCTTTCGCCACGTCCAGTATGAGGATAGCAACATAGAGGGGAATGCCAATGATTTTGTATTACGCAGTGCCTATGGTTCAAAACCATTTAGCTCCTCATCAGAATTAAATAAAGTGAGCAGAAATAGGAAAAACGTATAAGTTAATTTGCTTGATGCACACTAAAGGGAGCCACTTACACTCGAGAAAGTTTAGGGATAGAGTAAAAATGTAAGATTAATAATGAGATATTAGTTTTCATATACTTTTTCCATAATTTTACACTTTTTTTGTAGTTTTATATTTTTTGATTTTTGTTGTACTTTTTAAAGTTTTTATACACGATACAAACACTAAAGGAAAAAGCGGATAGGAAAGATTTTAATGATTAATAGGCTCGTTGGCATGTGGCGCAAAGTATTAGTGCAAATAAAACAGGACAGACGCGAGAAAATATTCAGAGGCAGAAATAAATTCTGCGGGAAAATGTGATTCTTAAAATAACAGATTGATAACAATGCAAAAGGCCGCTTTTCAGATCGATGGAGGCAATTTCAGCATGAAGTGATAAGCAAAATGGCAATCAATGGGAATTTGACAGAAGACGTCCTACCTTCATGGTATCTGGGCTGGAACTGGTGCGGGAGATACTTACTTTGATACTTTTGATAAGCCTGTTTCAGCAAGAATTACATCCCGCTATTACAGGCACTTCAAATAACCCCGGTTAGGAGAGATATAACATACAGTGCTTCGCAGGAACACTTTGACAAGGAACTGCAGAAAGATTATGTAGATGTGGCCCAGGCCAGTGAAAATGAAAGTGTCATACTTTGATATTTTGAAGTTTGGTGGAAGAAATTAAAACTATTTATGGAGATTCCGATAAATGTGGGTTGCATAGGACCGTAAATTGATGTCAATTTCTAGGAGCTAGTACTTAAAATTGTCTGAATAATTTACCTCCGCATTGGGGATGGCTTTATTGAAAAAGTTATTGTTTAATTTATTCATGAATAACGCCAGACTTTGGAGTTTAAGGTCTTTGTGTAGCTGTTCATTGCGAACGAACCAAGCGACTCGTGTGATTTTTCTTAAGTAGTCGTTTTGAAAAACCTGCAATTTATTTAATACGGAGGTGGGAACAGAGCACCATTCAGGGAAGGCAATGTAAGGATGGGCCTTAATACTGATGTGCAAATGTGCTTCTTGCGAGCAAGATCCAGTGGTGAGGAGGCGTCAAGAAAGTTTCGGAGCTTCCTAGAGACCCCAATGGCTTTCCCAATGGCCATGGATGTGTGAGGACCCCATGCAAGAGAGCCGTTGAAACGCAATCCGAACGAAGTATGTAACCTCTCTGATTTTAGGAACTGTTTCATTAAAGAGGGTTAGATCTCCATCAATGTTTTTTCTTCTGTGCCGTCCTATGAGTAATAATTTGGATTTTGTAGCATTAATGGACGTCTTCCATTTGCGACACCATTCCTCTATCTCGTGTGTGTGGTTTTGTATTCTGGCCATGGCATGTCTTGGATTAAGTGAGCTAGAAAGAATGGCGGTATCATCCGCGTAGCAGGCGGTGATGCAGTTTGTATTTCCAATCATAGGGAAGTCCATAACACATATAAGATAGAGAATAGGCCCAAGGATGCTTCCCTGGGGAACGCCGGCTTTAATTAATGTGTTTTCAGAATAAAAATCGCCCTGGCGTAGCGTGTGTAAACTAAAACTAAATATTAGAAAAATAAAATAAACACTACAATTTAAAAAAATCAAACTCCTTGAAACGAGACACTTCCTTGTCTCCTCAACTAATCACTATAAAGTTGCACTTGAGAACACTGAACGGCTAGCGGAAATCACTGCGACCTCCGTCCAGTACTGTTTTTTTTCCAAACAGACTGGTCAGCATAGTGACCTTCGAGTCCAGAAGATATAAATTTCTAATTTAGAAGTCAAACAACAAAATCAGCGATATATTTGCAAACTTTCACAGGACTAGTTTCGATGGTTATTTTAGCTTAATTATATAAATTGTTGGTAACCCAATTAGATTCTGAACTCTGCTTTGCATACCCTTAATATGCATAATATTCTGGTAATATCATGCGAATCAAATAGGAGAGAGGATAGTGTATAAATAAAGTTGTTAATAAAACTTAAAATTTAAAGATGATTTAAAAATCAGTATTCAGTTCTTCCTGATTTAAAAATCAGTATTCATTAACAGTAACATCTTAAATAAAAAATGATCAATTTTTGGAAAATTACCTAAATTCGGTAAATGGTATTGAGATTTCATAAAATTACCGTTTAGGAGAGCATATTTTGATATATCGGATGGAACAAAAATCAAAATATTGAAAAAATTATTACCTTCATCTATAATTATGAAGGTGTGTGATTGCGAATAAAACAAAAATTACGTAATCTTAAGCATACTGCTTCGAGCTATCCGATGACCCCCCCCCCAAAAAAACTGAAAGATTTCAGATTTTAAATTGCGTTCAAAGGGGCGTTTTTTTAACGCTTTGTGGGTTACCTTTATTTATTAAATATCACGTTCTTCGCACTTAAACCATAAAATTCAGTTCAAAAGCAAGATTGCAAAATAATTTTAAATTGAGCGTATCTTTAGAATTTCTGATACACAGTCTCACGCGCTGGAGATGAAAGTGTTTTTTCTGTACAACGTTGCCATGGCTCGCTTTGAAATCCTTGAGTTTGTTAATCGAAAATTCGTTAACGTTCTACAAAATATGAAATCGATAATAAAACAAATTCCAAATTTCAAATTTGGGCTTCAGATGCCCATATCCGCAGTAGGATTACGTCATTCAAATTTTGATGGCTCTAAGTATTGTTGTTTTATTGCAATGCGAGAGACATGCATACATTTATGCAGATTATATATTATTTAATTTCTTCAAATATAATACAGGGCGATAATATCTGGTGGCAACAATTTGAAAAGTGAAACGGATATTCAGAGTGATTCGACGCAAAATCGCAAAACGAAAACAGTTGTCCTTCAGGGACAAAGGCCCTTTGGACTAAAAAGAAAAGAAAAAGCGAAATACTATAATCAGCATTTTGATCGATAAGCAAGTATACGAGTGCTACTGAATATAAATATTTTTCATATATTTTAAAAACATCGCTTTAATTTGCCCGATTTAAAACGTTTTCTGTGAAAAATTGTATTGTCTTCCGAAATACGTGTGCTCCGGATTTTAGGAAAAGTTTGAGTTGTTAAAAAGTTGATTTTAAAGTTTGTTGGTACAAGCAAATAGAAAAAAATATCTTGAAAAACGCATACAAAATGGAAAAATCCCGCTTGCATAAAATGTTGCTTTGTAACATCTTACATTCAGTTTTTAATAACATGTCTTTGGAAAACATCTGCGAAAATTTAATAATTTTCTACACCGCTCAGTATAGAAAGTAACTTATAGAGATCCTTTTGGAAATGGCACTAATTTATGCTTACAGCTGTGATTCTAATTTGGTTAGAGGCACCTCAATTTTGTTGTTATGCGCTCTGATACAACTCAGCGTTATGTCGCTGAAAAAAAAACTTACGCCACAAGATGCCGGATCCATCATAATATCATCTTTTTTTTATGCAGCAGATGAATTATAACATCTTTTTTTTCACGCGTACAAAAACTGGTCCAAAGAACAAACGCTTCCGGAAAATAAAGAAGCAAATATAAAGTGTTTTCGAGGGGGAACATATCATTAACTTTTATCTAGGATAACGGTTTTCTTTCAGGAAATCGATACGGATCTTTCTACATCGATCATGAACTTTAGCTGAGCCTTGCAGCCTTTCGTTAATTAGGACTAGTATCGATATTTTAGCCATGCTCTAATTAATCGATGCGATGAAGTACTTTAATAAACTTTTATATTTCTAATGGTTTGAAATCGGTTTTCTGTATCATTACTAGTGAATTCGGGAAGGCAAAGTACTGATTATTGTGAATAAGAATAAATAGTTTGCTTTGCAGTAACTTTGATGACAATGACTTCTGGGTATGGATTTAAAGCACTTCCAGAACCTTTGTAAAAGTCAGTGGTAAGCGACTACAACTGAGATTTCAAAGTTCGTCGAATTGAACTGCGCGATTTCTTTTATAGGCGAATTTTAACAATAAATAAATATATCGGAAAAAATTTTGAGCTTTCAAAGAATTTGAAAAAGCTATAGAAAAGTTATATAGATTAAATACAGCGTGCTCATAATCCAACAGAATGAAAAAGCCACAAGTAATCTACTAACAATATACAGTATTATATCCCCATGTGATGACTATAATGTTCAGGGGAAATGCTATAATATATACTGTGTGCATTATATAATGTAAAAAGATAATGTACATTGGTGTAATGTATTGATATATTAGAGATTATGTGCAGTTTAGCAATTTACAACAGCATGAAAGGCAATAGTGAATGTTTGAACTAGTAAGCAGTTTATAGTATTCACTTTAGTAATGTAATACTGTTGCGTGCGTACGGGTTCATAACGAATTGCATGTACACAGAAACGATGACAGCTTGATAAAATTTATTTTACCAAAAGAAACAGTTAACAATTTTAGACACGAAAGTACTCGCACAGCTCTTCTCTCAGATAACAGTCAGTAGTTATACTTCAAACTAATAAGAACGTTAAATACATACAATGTTCAATGCATCTCATCAGCGAAGCACCCTCGGAGACCTGCCAGTACTCCGAACTCAACTCTGGACTAATCGGAAAGTTGATACTCTCTCTCTAATATAGTTTTCTATCGTCCGCCCAGAAATTTCCAGTTCCTTAGATTTCTGGAAATCGCTGAAATGTACAGAGGCTGTTCGCACATTTTTTAGACGATGTATATTGTATTCACAAAACTAAATTACATAAAATTCTTGTGTTTTAAATGTTCTATTTGACATCCGTTATTCTGAACTATTTTTCGACACCGCAATTTCCAGGATAATAATGCCTTTTGAAGTGTCAGAAGAGGTATTCTATCCCATTCCTACCGAACAGCTTTCCAGAGTTCCGTTCGGGTTTTGGGACAACGTTTGGATAATGCAGTTTTTAAAAGTCCGAAAGCACAAAAATCCATAAGTGACACATCGGAAGATTTAGTAGGGATATCCGTGAAGGGTATGGCCTTGATACCAGATTTTTGTTCCATTTCTTTTAGGAAATTTGCAGTGGATTTTAATGTGTGACAGCTCGCTTTGTCATGATGGAGTCTCACAGATGGATGGCACTGTGGATAAAGCGATGGTATTTCATTCAAAAAAATGGGCGATAAAATATGTTCCTGATAGTATTTCGAGTTAATCTTGACATTTTTTTGCACTCTTTTTATTTTTAACAGAAAAACCAGCAAAAATCATGAATCCCTTAAAAACTTTCCTTGGATTCTTTGAACCATGTACTTAAATTTTTTTCTCCCCTTTTAAGATAATAAATGGCTCTCTTTTTGTTAAAATCATTTAAATACACCCATGCTTCGTCTATTGTGACAATTGTTTTCCATTTTTCTTTGGATAAGTGTTTCTCATATAGAATTCTGCAGCGTGTCCCGCGTCGAGCGATATGCTTCGGAAGAAGACGATGCACATTGCGTTTTTTCGCTTTCTTAAATTTTTGTTTATTAGTGGTCTATTCATGTACCCCGTGTGATCCTTAAGGAAAACATGGATTCTTCCAAAACGTGCGTGGGTAACTTATTCCGGTGGTGTAGTTGGGAAATTAATTTTATGTGTATTTGAACTATACGATTCGATTATTAATTTTACTTTAACTTGTGATTGTATTCTAACGTGTGTGGATACTCAGAAGATACAGCATTTTTTAATGAGAGACAGTATTTGTAGAATTTGATAGTGAATTGCAACTTCGCATTTTTATAAAAAAAAATCATTTTTGATTTTATACCAAAACACCAGAGAGGATATTATCTCATTGTAGTGTAAAATTTCACCTAAAGAGTTTGAGCTTTGAAGTAATATAATTTACTTTGCAAGGTTGATGATATATGCGATTTAGTTTAACTTCAATCACCAGTCTCTAAATTCAGATATAATATGAGTTTAATTTTAATTTAGCTGTCCGGCACCAGTGCTCAGTGATTCAGTGTTCGTTCTCAGAAATTCAACGGTAAGGATCAAACTAAACATAAATAAAACTACTCTTTCTTCTTTTTTATAACACTGCCCGCTGACTTCGTCACTGCAAATGAGATTGCCCACGACTGATCTCAACGTACACAAGATTTACACCCTCAAAACTCTGGTGCTACGGCAGTGGTCACGCAACGCAATCAATATGCTGACGTCTTAAGAGCAAAAGATTCTTAGCAGTGTGTAGCAACTATAGTACGACTTTTCTGCGGTACAATTCATATTCATCCGGATTATAATTTGACTATCTGCATCAATTTCGTCCTTTTCTGTGTGTAGATAAGCGTCCATTACTTTTGTCTTCTTTACGTGTTATATGCGATAGTGCTCTGTTTCAAGTGACATGTGTACTTTTGTGTCTTAAGTGTAACTGCGCATTTTATATGTTTCTAATATATTCAATATCCGAGATGATTTCATTTTTCCGCATTCTTTTAGACTCCATATTATGCATTTCTTAGATTCCTAATATCTGCGTCATACGGCATTTGCAAAGATTGTGTCTTTTCATCTGCGCCATGTCCTATAATAATATTCAATTGCCCTGCTTATACGTGTGTTATATGCTCAGCTTTGATTTATATGCTTTAGTAACTGCAATCTCTTATGTGTGTTTTATACGCGTAAATGTGACTTATGTGTCTATATGTGCTTATGTAGTTATGTGCATTGGTGCATATGTTGCATGTATGTGTATAATTTCTGTTTAAATGCCATGTTAGTATCATGAATCTCCTAAACAAATGTAAATGATGCCAAATGTAATTGACTTAAGAACCCTTGTTCGGCAATGTAAGCAAATAATTTTTAAATTGAACTCCCAATAAGACGTCTCGTGGCCTCCAAGGAGATGCTAGATGTACAGATAGTAAGTGGGCGCGGAACAGTACCTGTTTACCAGTGTTAGCCACCAGGTGACCTCGACCTCTCTCATCTGTATAATGAATATAAAATTTTTGAAAACATATATCTTTAATATGCCATTCTATAATTTTTGCTTTAGACTTGTCATAGCGGTAAGCCTTTTGGCGAACTGGCTGAGAATCTCCCGTATTTATTTCATGGTTAGTCACTTGCGTGAATCCGGGAATGTCACTGAACAAAGTAGAAAATTCACTTACCACTTGGCGTAGTTTTTCTTGCTCTTCAGCTGGCAGATGTTTGAGATTCAATGTGGGGGGGATCCACTTTTACTTCAAGCACCGATTTCATTCTCAACTTAAGAAATGTTTGACTGAAATCTAGTGTTGCCTCGGAAGCTGAAAGAAAATCTACTCTTGATATTATATTTGCTTGAAGATTTCTTACAATAAGGAACATAATTTTTACCTGCACGTCTGTAATGCGGATATACAGTGGTACTTTACCTATACATTTGCATCTTTACCCCTGGGCTGCTATCACTGTCGTATTATCCGAACTGTAGATTCTATACCGACGAAAATATTTTTAAAAAAGTTCTTCTGCCACAAAGCTAAACTGAGCTCCTATATCCAGGAGGGCGGTGACTGGAATATTGTTCACTAACACTTTAATCTCCGGAAGAACTAAATTTTTCACAACAACTATATTGAGCTTGATGGTAAAAGGATTTTCTTGGCCTTCGGATTTCCGCACCCTTCTGTCAGCAAGAAATCCGTTTCAGTTTAAATTTTCTTTCTTCTTTTCCGGGCCTTTCCGCTGGTCTTCAAACTTTTTGTCTGGCTTGTTATTGAACTGTCGACTTTCGCTGGTTGTTTTTGAATATTCAGGTTTCTTTGACCACTGATTCGACTTGCTTCCGTAACCGTGATCTTGCCTTTGCTGTGGCCTTGGCGCACCAAATTGTCTTCGTTGCTCGTACTACGTCTTCTTTCATTGTCCGCCGTTCTGCTTTCAAACTGGACTGCGAGCTCAAATACCTTTTCAAAGTCATTGGATTCCTTAATTCGATAAAGTCTTGTACCTGGGAAGTAACCTAAGCAAAATTACTTGTATTATTTCAGGATCCGGCCGCCTTCCATAGAGAAGTTTAAATAATAATATTTTTCTTAAACTGAAGCTTGAGAGGTCCTCAGTTCTTTGCTGGTATGTGCTGAAGAGTTCCGCTTCTAATTTCGTACGATTTCGTACTACTGAGAAGACCTTTACTAAGGAGATCTTGAAATTTTCGTACGTATAGGTAGGAGTTCCCGGTTGGGACTGGATACAACTTACAGTGGTCATCTAATTTTTGCAGAACGTTATTAACCGGTGAATTCCCATCGAAGCTCGCTGCTGGCGTCATTGATGCTCGCATGGTCTGGACGATGTAACTGAATCCTTCTAGGGTGGCAGCTGGCATTTCTGAATTTTGGGACGATACCACGGGTTCATCAACT
>KK112439.1:165010-249332 GCA_000611955.2 Stegodyphus mimosarum | reverse complement strand
TTACAGTCTATTTACTGAAGTTAAGTTTCATTAAATAAGTTTGAGCTATCTTCGGCAAGAACATTCTGTTTCCAGTTTAAAAACATTAATTCATAGCTTTAACCAAATATTCATGCTTCACCAAAGAAGTTGAGCAATTCTTTGAAACCAAATTTAATATCCAAGTTAACATTCAAGCAGTCATCAGATACTCAATGGGAAAGCAAATTTGAAGACATCATCTGTGAAAAGTTTATGATGCATTTTATGAAATAACGAACAACATTTTTTATGAAGCACAAAAATTTGTGGGTTGAAATTAAAGATTTTTATATTTATTTTCTCTGGGAAATTTTGGTGCAATATTCTTAACAGAATCATGCTATCAGCAAACAGCTTCAAGATAAAACTATGAATATTAAATTTGCTTTAGAATCCACTGAAGCAAAAATAAACATTTTTGTTGCAATGCAGATCAGATTCTAATCACAGCAACATGCTTAAAATTGCCAAAAAACTTAGTAAAGATGCAGACTGGGAATTTGAATTTAAATCTGCTTTAAAATCCAATGAAAAATAAAAGACATGCCTTTAGTATGAACTTTAAGATGAGTTAGTGCAGACATCTGAAGATAAATTCAGAAGTATGTATTGTTTTTAGATACCGCATGGACATCTTTAAATGAACATTTTGAATTACAAAAATTGTACAAGAGTAAGTTTGATTCCCTGTACAGTTTATCAGAAATTGATAAAGGAGATCCCAGGAAAATCCATAACAATTTAGAAAAAAAAAATTAAGATATGCGTTTTTAAACATCTTTATAAAGATACATTTAAAACTCAAAATGTTTTTCAGATTCTGCTGTTAATTATATCTAATGGTTTATCTTTTCTAACTTCCCCTTTCATTATAAATATTATTGACTTTGCTTCTGGTGTCGCAAGTGATGAAAAATAATTTTCCAAATTAAAATTAATTAAGACTTAATTACATAAGAGTATATCACAAGAAAGATTTATGAAACTTACATTTATAGTTGTTGAAAATTTTGTTTATACTGAATTAGACATTAAAAATATAATTTCTACTCTGATTCCTCTAAAACACAGAAAAATAATAATCTAAATGTTAAACATTTTTTTTGTTTAATTAATTAACTTTTTAAATTATAAATTTTTGATTAAAATATAATTTAGTTCTTTAAAATATGATTTTTTGTCTTATTCTTTCTTTAAAAAAAAAACTGATCTTAAACGGTGTTTTTCTTTATTTTGCAGGTGGGTGCCAAACATCCTTCCATTGGCCTTGACTACAGGCCTCTAATAATAGAGTTGTGTAAAACGATAAAATACAGTAGGTAACGAAATCAAAAATCTACGTAGAACGTTTAGATTAATCCAGATCAGTTTGTCAGTCATAATTTTATTTCTTCTGTGACTGATTGCTTAATCTTTCTTATTTAATTTGGATACTTTGCCTTTCTATATTTTACATAATACTGGTTGTTTATGAAAAGCGAATGAAAAAATCGAACAAATTGAATTTTAAAAGTATTTATTCTTCGCGGAATGTAGAAAATTCACAATGCTCAAACGAGAATTAATTACTATTATAATTTAATACGAGAAACATTTTTTTGAATTTCAAATAGAAATATTAAGGGACGAGGCTACATCCGTCCAACCTTCCAGGTAACCGCCCAGCAATCAATTGGTCAGAAACATTTCTAGTGGCACAGAAACGCGCCAAGCAAGGCGCCAACATCCTGGCCCCCGCCGTAATGACTAATAGACATTACAGCAGTTAAAATAAACCTTTAAAAAATCATTAAAACCATTTCTAACTTAAAACAAGTATTATAAAACATTTAAATTATTAAACTATTTCTAAGTTAAAAGAAGCATTAAAATCGATATTAGGACACTAACAAACTATCATCATAAAATACAATATGCTGATACTTAAACATATAAATTCACACTAATAACATAAAATGTGTAACAACAATCAATAACTACATTAATTTACAAATGGTAAAGCAGCAATATTTGTTACTGGAAGCTGATATGTTTAGCTCTATCTTTAATTGTAACTACTCTGATAACATTATCCTTACCCTGGTGCGTTTTAACAATTCGTGCAAGATGCCATTTTAGATATCCTATATTTTTAGAGTCCCTAACTAGCACATCACCTTCGTTAAATTTCATTAATCCTCTAGACCATAGGTTCCCAACGTGGGCGATAACGCCCCCTTGTGGGCGTTTCAGGCTTTCACGGGGGCGGCAAAAAACCCAGAGAAAATTAGGGGGCGTTGATATGGCACAGAGGGGCGTTGGAAGATTAGCCAAATATAGTCTGAAAAAGACTTTAAAATCACGGTGATAATTCATTTCTAACATGTGTGCGAAAATTCACATATTTCGATATGAGACTTCACTGTTCAGAGAAAGACACACCTCTCTAGTATGTACGATTCTGGGGTTGCATGTGCTAAAACTAGCAACCTGTCTTGCCAATTTGGCGAGATGCACTCCGAAAAGTCGCAGAAAACTGTTCACTTTTGTTGAAAGGGTCACCATTTTAGTGAAAGGAGCAGTAGAACCGGAGTTCATAATATCAGAAGGAAAAGCCTTCAGTGAAAAATATATCTTTATTGTCTTTATGTACATATTTATGTTACGTCCAAAGCCCGAAGTTCGGCCAGTTCGCGTTTTGGCCAGGAGGTTTGGCCAAAGTCCGAAATACTTGCAATTAATATTGTATTTTATACTTTGGCCGGCCATTTCGCGAAGTGGCTGGGAATTCTTGGCCAAAGCCTGATGTGATAATGGTAGATTGAGTCTATGGAGCAGAAAAAGACTAAGGATCACCCTTAAAGGTAGTTGACAAATTGAGTACTCAATTTGCCTCTGTATTCATACTCGATACGCAACGCATTTGCTTAAGATATAATTCGTCATTTTGAAGGGCGCAAATCTAATCTTCACACTATCACATTGTTACAGCATATGCGTTCACTGAATAGTTTCTACTCGTTGAACTCACAGAAGTACTCATTTTTAAATACTTCATTTTTAACAGTGTGTAAAACCATCTGCCCTTGATTTCTTTTTTCCCAAATTGGCCGGTCAAAGCCAGAAATCAACAAAAAGATTGGACATTCGCCGGTAAGTTTACAGCAACGTTGGCCAAAATGCGAATTGGCCGATTTCGGGCTTTGGCCGTAACATTTACAAAAAATGTCACTGGGACTAAAAAATGCCACTTACAAGCGGCAACGATAGCGAGATCTCCAACTAAACTGTATTCTAAGAGAGTCTGTAAAAGTGCGTAGGCGACGTTGGACGCGGGAAAAAATTAGAGCGCCGAAATAAGCGGCGGCGGAGTAGACAAATCGTCGCCAGTGGTTTACCCGATCAAAATTGTAGGTAGCTAAAAATAGAACAGCCCCGCAGAATGCTACAGACTCAGGCTCACACTATCTATCGTTCATCGCAGCATGTACTGCGTACGATGAAAACGGCGTTGCCTTAATATTTTGCTACTTCAACTTATATTATTTAAACCGGCAGTATCCCTTGCAGCTCCCTTAACTTGGATCAAGTATAAGTAAAGAAAAACCCATGTCGGAAGCAAAAAAGAAGAGGCGGCAGTACAGTGCGGATTATATAAAATACGGATTTATCGAAAATCCCTCAAATCCATCATCTCCATTGTGCCTTATTTGTCAAAAAACATTTTCGAATGAAGCGATGAAACCTTCTAGGCTTCAAGATCATCTTAATAAAATGCATCCGGATAAGAAAGACAGAGATATGACCTATTTTCTAGAGATAAAAAAGAAGATTGAAAATCAGCCAACTATATCAAAATTATTTTCATCAGCTTCTAAACAAGACGATGACGGACTTCGAGCTTCGTACAATATCTCATTGTTGATTGCTAAAACAGGCAAGCCACATACTATTGGGGAAGATTTAATTTTACCAGCAGTTAAAGAAGTAATAACCACCGTGCTCCATAAACCAGCTACAGATATTATCCGAAAAATTCCTTTGAGCAATAATTCTGTGCAAAGACGAATTGATGAGATGGCTGAAAACATTGAAGAATCGTTGTGCAATTATCTGCAGACTTGTCAATTTTCAATTCAGCTGGATGAGTCCACTTTACCAACCAATGAAGCATTGTTATTGTCGTACGTGAGGTTTATCAAAGATGAAAAAATATGTCAAGAAATGTTGTTTGCTACCAATTTGGAAACAGATACAAAAGGAGAAACCATATTTGATACACTGCAAAAGTTTTTTGACGAAAAGGAAATTCCTTTTAATAATATTTTGTCGGTTGCTACGGATGGCGCACCGGCTATGACAGGGCGTCACAAAGGCTTCATAGCATGCTTAAAAAATAAAGTTCCGGACGTGCTTGCTGTGCATTGCGTAATTCATCGACAGCATTTGGTTGCGAAAAATTTGAGTGAGCGTCTCCATACATCACTGCAATATGTTATAAGAGCAGTTAATAAAATCAGAAGTAACTCCTTGAATGACAGATTATTTAGTCAGCTTTGCATTGCAAATGATGAAGATTTCAACCGATTGCTGCTTTACACAGAGGTGCGCTGGCTTTCAAAAGGTATTTGTTTGACTCGATTTTACAATTTGTTTGAATCTGTGATAGAGTTCCTAAAAAACAAAGACACGAAATTGCGCGACAACCTCATCGCATCAAAAAACGATATTGCGTACTTAGCAGACCTCTGTAAATTGTTTAATGATGTCAATCTCCAACTTCAAGGAGAAGACTTAGACTTGATTAAGACTAAAAATAGCATTGCTGCTTTCGTGTCTAAACTGCTATTATATAAAAGAAATATAGGCAGACGTGAATTCCATACCTTCCCATGTTTATCAGCAGTATCATTCAAGCACGACGACTTGCTTGTTTACTGTCAGCACTTGGAAAACCTCTACAATGACTTCAAGGAACGATTCGAGGACATTTTAAACATGGACATACCAGACTGGGTTTTGGATCCTTTTTCCAATGTCAACACAGCAGGACCATCTCAGTTAGAAGAAGAACTGATAGAACTGACGACAAATGAGGAATTAAAAATTAAATTCAAGAATGGCTACCAAGAATTTTGGCTGCAGAAGTCGATTTCGCAATTGTATCCAAGATTATGGTCGATTGTGCAACGATTTCTGCTAGCATTCCCATCTTCATATTTAGCAGAACGTGGATTTAGTGCTGTAGCAACATTGGTAACGAAAAAGAGAAATCGGCTCCATGTTACTGAACGCGGCGATTTACGATTGTTTTTAAGTAAAATCGAGCCTGATATTAACAAGCTTCTTAAAATGCATCAAATTCAGCCTTCTCATTAGTTAAGTTAGAAATTCGATGCCTTTAAATTTTAATAAAAATACTTTTTAATAATAATTAAGTATGCCTTTTGAGTGTTCTCTGAAACTGTCAATTTATTTATTTAGAAAGCAATAGTTTATTATGGATTATTTCGTATCATCAAAACCCCTGCCTGTCCTTATAACAGGTAAGCTAAAACTTTTATTTTTCTTTTTAAATAACGGAGAAATTCAGTAGCGTTTCAATTCCAACAACATTCTATCTATTAGTAATTTTTTTTATTTAATTCTTGTTTTCACCATGCATTATGTACGTTCTTATTTCTCTAGGGGGGCGGTATTGAAATATTCACTAGAAAAGGGGGCACCAGTTCGAAAAAGGTTGGGAACCTATGCTCTAGACCATTTCGGTCTTTGTTGAAGCCTATTTAAATAGTCATTTGACCATCTTTTCCAAATTAACTGCGTAAATTTTTGAACCAACTGCCATCTACGAAGGCGATTCATTGGAATTTCACTATAGTCAGGATCAGGTAACGCAACCAAAGATGATCCGACTAAGAAATGTGCAGAAGTGAGGGCTGAAACTTCATTAGAATCATTAGATAGTGGACAAAGTGGCTTTGAATTAAGAACTGTTTCGATTTGAATGACTAACGTCAAAAATTCCTTGTGACTCAAAATAGTACTTCTTATAACTCGTTTTAAATGATATTTCAGTGATTTTACTCCCGCCTCCCAAAGGCCTCCGAAATGGGGAGCAGAAGAGGGATTAAAATTCCACGTTATGCCTTCTCTAGCGGCATACTCCTTAATTTTTTCTTTATCGCCCTTGAACAAATTCCCAATAAGTTTACGTAATTCATGGTTGGCTCCAACAAAATTCGCACCATTATCATTAAAAATTTGCGAAGGCTTACCTCTGCGTGCTACGTATCTCTTCAACGCACCAAGGAAGGCTTCACTGCTTAATACATGAACAATTTCAAAATAAACAGCCTTAACAGCAAAACATATAAAAATACAAGCAAAACATCTGTTAAATTTCTTTGTTCTACCAGAAAAAGAGTTTTGATGGTGAAAGGTCCAGCAAAATCAATACCTATTTTATTAAATACTCTCGTAGGAGTAATTCGAGCTGATGGTTAATCTGCCATTATTTGCTGAGAACCCTTCTCATTTACCTTCAGACAAGTTATACATTTATGCAACAATTTTCTTGCAGTATTCCTGCCCTTAACGATCCAGAATCTTGTTCTAATAAAAGAAAGAGTTCCTTCTTCACCTATATGAAAATACAAAACATGATAATGATTAATAACAAGATAAGTAAAATTATGATTATTAGGTAGCAATATCGGATGCTTCTGATGAAATCCCAGCAAAGAATTTTTTAGACGTCCACCAACTCTTAATATTCCCTCAGAGTCCAGAAATGGGCACAAATTCAGTAAATTACTAGCATACGGTAAAGGTTTTTCCCGTTTTAGGCACTGAAGTTTCCCAGGAAAGGCTGTTCCTTGAATGTTTCTTACAATGCACATCAAAGCGCGAGAGAGTTCCTTACTTGATAAACGGCCAACAATTTCACGATGTCTTGCATTATCTGTAAAGCGTAAACACCAAGCAATCACTCTTTGAAGCTTGATGAACTATAAACAGTCATTAATAATATCAAGACCATCTAATTCTTGCACAAATTCACTAAGTTGCTTTGGCGCGTCCTTCAGCTCTTGCAAATAAAGCTCTGTATTCTTTATAAATGCGGGATTACAAGATTTGACTTCTGCCTATTCGTGCAAAAATAATGGGCCACGCCACCATAAGTGACAACATTCAATCTTATTTACATCCACACCTCTTGAAAGCACATCAGCAGGATTATCTTTTGAACTCATATGGCTCCAGCTTTCAATTTCTGTAAGTTCTTGAATTATTTTAATCCGATTCTTTACAAATAATTTCAATTAAGATAGCCGTTTCGCGATCCAAGCCAAAACAATTGTTGAAGTCTGTGTAAAGAAACACTCTGTCAGTATTAACCCTTAGAGCATCCTTCACCTTTTTAATCAGCCTCGATAATAGCACAGCACCGCACAATTTTAGACGTGGAATAGTCAATTCCTTTACAGGTGCGATTCTTGATTTACTGCAAAGAAGACTCACCTTAATTTCTCCCTTGCTATTCAGATAACGAAAATAAACCACAGCAGCATATGCTTCCTTTGCGGCATAGGAAAAACCATGAAGCTCAATTACAGTGGCGCAATCCATTGACACACGGCGTGGTATTTTAATTTTCTTAAGTTCCAACAAATTTTTGCGAAAAACTTCCCATTTTTTCCTTTCTTGATATGGCAGTTCATCATTCCAACCAATCTTCATCTGCCATAACTTTTGCATAAATTTTTTAGCCTGTGTGATAACTGGACCTAAGAGACCCAAAGGGTCAAATATTCCAGCAATTTCGGATAACACTGCGTGTTTTGTTAGAAGCCCCGAATTACAGGACGCATTAAAGTAAAAACTTTCTTCCTTTGGTTCCCATCTCAGCCCAAGGGTTTTTACCGTGCTATTGTTAGTTTCAGCAATTGTATTCCTTATTGTTGCGTTATACGGGTTCGTGGATTTGAGAGTATCCGATGAAAACACGATGCAGAACAATAAAAAGCACAATTTATTTACAAGAATCACTATTTACAGCACAGTTCCAAAATTGCCTTCAAAAGCGTCGAAAATCTACAATAAATACGCTGAAACAATCAGCAACACAGCTTCAGGCTGTAACTGTAAAGGTAGCTTCACGGCAACACTAAACTTACAATAAACACCGTGGAACAATCACCAATACACTGTCAAGCTATACTGTAAAGGTAGCTTCACGGCAAAGCACTATCTCGATCGCTTTCCGTTCACAAAACTCTCGCGTAGCTTAGCACTCACAGCAAGCAGCTATTGTCACACTAATCACAATTAATCACACTACTCTGGCTCTCAGAAACGCAAGGGTTTATATAGCTTTTCATTAGGTTCCACAGTTTCGAGAAATATCTCGACAGGAAATTATTCTAGAAGCTTCTCGATTGGACCATGGGATATCGCCGATTTGGTCGCCAAATGGGCGATAAAGTCGCCAATCTGGCAACCCTACCATACACTATTTTATGGCAACCCTAGTGCTATGCTGGAAAGCTTACATACAGGCGCAACCGCCGAATTTTTCGCAACATTATGATTGGGAGGAACACGATCCAACAATTACATATTTTTCATATGAAGACCATTTGTGAAGTGTCATACCTCCACTATTTAACATCATTATTAGCTGTTGTTGCAATTCAAGTGCTGTAGCCAAATCTTCTGCTCCAGTTAATATGTCGTCAACACAGAAATCGGATAATGTGGCAGCTGCCGCCAACGGTTAATGCTGTCTTTCATGAAACGCTAATTGTTTTAATACTCTAGTAGCTAAGAATGGGGCGCATGCAGTGCCGTAACTCACTGTCATCAACTGAAACAATTTAATTTCTTCCTTAGACTCCCCTTTCCATAATATGCACTGTAAATGTCTTTGCTCGGAATTTACCTAAATGTGCCTACACACTTTTTGTATATCAGCGACAAAAGCTATCTTATGCTTACGAAATCGTAAAAGAATCGAAAAACAAGTCTTCTTGAACGACAGGACTTCTGAGTAAATAGTTATTCAACAAAATTCCATTAGACGAAGGTACTGATGCATCAAAGACGACACATAACTTTGTTGTGGTGCTATCCTCTTTCAGCACTCCATGATGAGTCATTATATAATAATTTAAATTACCTGTAAATTCAATTTCTTGCATATGTCCTAAGTCCCTATATTCATTTATAAAATCAGTGTAAAGTCTTTTAAATTCTGGATTTCGATCCAGTCTCTTCCATAATTTTTCTAACCAAGTTTTCTAAGTTGCAAAACTGGTTAACACCTGCCTCCAATTCATCTAACTGTGAGATGAAACCACAATATTTTATCTCTTGCGCTCTGCCAGTTATATAGCCAAATACCGTTTCTGTCATTATCAATGAGTTAACATGTAGTGTGCCAGCCCTCACTGTACCGAAAAATACACTCATGTCCATAAATTAAGGATAATGCAAAATCAGGCAAAGGAAGAGTTAGAAGCAAAACAAATTTGACTTATTTGTAAAGCTTATTTATTAAACAAAAGGTAAAGAGCAAAAAAAGATGCTATATGTTTGATATTATTAAAAAAAATAGCTATTTTTTCTCCCTGGAGCTAATTACAAAAAAAAAACTATTTACAAAAAACCAATATTACATGGTTGGTATGATTGTTAATACATTGTATGTCTCCCAGACGATGCAATACAGTCCGTACAACGCCTAGGCATGCTGAGTATCAAATTATCGATCTGATCTTGGGGGATATTACACCACTCAAAAAGCAATGCTCTCCGAAGTTCCGGTAGACATGTAGGAGGAGGTTGACGGGCTGCAACTCGTCGGCCAAGCATGTCCCACACGTGCTCTACTGGATTCAAGTCCGGTGAGAATGCTGGCCAGTCCATACGGGTGATATCCTCCGATTGAAGGCATTCGCTTACGATGTTTGCACGGTGAGGACGGGCGTTGTCATCCATAAACACAAATTGTGCGCCCATGGCGCCCCGAAACAAACGTACATGTTGTTCCAGAATGACGTCCCGATAGATTTGGCTTGTCATGGTTCCAATTTGAACATGCAGGTCAGTTCTGGAACCCAGAATAATTCCACCCCAAACGAGCACTCCTGCACCACCGTAACGGTGTCGTTCAATGATGTTTTCTTGGTGGTAACGGGTACCTGGAGCTCTCCATATGAAAGTCCGGCGAGAATCAGACTGCAAGCTAAACCTGGACTCGTCGGAAAACATCACACAAGCCCACTGTTGCGGTGTCCACAATGCATGCTCTCTACTCCAGGCTAACCGCAGGCGACAGTGAGTTGCAGTAAGTGGAACGCATCTGACAGGTCTACGAGCATATAGACCAATCTGCCCTAAGCGTCTGTACACGGTCTGCCTTGAAATTGTCGTACCAGTGGCTGAAGAGAGCTGACGAGACAGGTCTGAGGCTGTGCTCCGCCTGTTTCTTTTGGGAGTAACTGCCAAATACCGGCCCTCATTCGGCGTTGTAACTCTGGGGCTACCTATGCTGTAACGTCTACTCACATTACCATCATCTTGGAATTGTTGCCAAAGCTTGGAGATGACACTCTGGGCAATTTCAAGTTCGTCTGATACTTCCAGTTGGGTACGCCCACATTCCAGACGGCCGATAATTCTACCACGTAAAAAATCATCAAAATTCGTCCTTTGCGTCATAACTATTCTGTTATTGTACTGAAATGCTTATAAAGCGCCTGCAAAGAATTTTACTTCTTTGCCTGTATTCCTTATATATCACTCTCGTCATTGTGACGTACCCTCGATGTCATCTGGTTACTTTCCCGAAATTTGCATATGATTCTTGAAGATGTGTATAGTGATTTTACAGGTGATATATTTATTTTAGAGTTCGATTTCCGCGTGACTCCGAAATATCCTTAATTTATGGACATGAGTGTAGTTCAGCTCCAACCAATACATCCACTCGACCAGGTCTGTGGAAACCAAGGTCTGCTAAAACAATATTTTCAGGTATGCGCAAGTTTGAAATATATACTATCTGAGCAGCTGGCATAAAATCAGTGATTTTAGGTAAGATCAAAAGGTATAGCGACGAAGAAAATGTTCTTTCCGCTTTCGAAATCAAAGCAGTTACCACCCTCTTTACGTTAATACATTTGCCAGTTAAACTTGAAACTGCAATATTCAGCCTTTTCTGCCATAAACCAAGACTATTGGCGAGATTCATCGATATAGCTGATATCTGACTCCCAGAATCAAGTATTGCTCGTGCCTTAATCCAATGTCCATTTTTATGTTTTAAATATATCATCGCCGTAGCTAAAACCACATTTTTATTTTTTGTTGCAAAACAAGAAGAAATAGATGGGAGTCTGCATCCGCCCTTTCGTTAATAGTCTGTTTACAATTACTGTCAAACTTTCGATTTCACCTCGCTCGTTTCTGTTTATATTAGTCTCAGATTCGGCGGTGGCGTCATTTGACACCGAGATAGAATTTTGTGTAAAAGATAATTATGAGATTTAGACTTACAAAATTTGCATGCGTATTTTGTTCTGCAGTTAATTAACTGATGCGACTGTGATAGACAATTTATGCAAAGTTTTTGCTTTTTAACAAATTCAAACCTTTGAATAGGACTCATTTACTCATTTTCAAAATTTTAAAAAAAAAAAAAAAAAAAAAAATCACAATTATACAACGGATGAGATGATTTTTTAAACAAATTACATACAATAAATACTTCTTAAATCCAAAATAAAGTTTTTAAACTTATTTTGCAAATGTGGAGGCCTTGTTCTGATATTATGACACTCACTTTTTTGTACATTTTCCAGAATCTAACACCTCTCCTGAAGAAACGAAATAAATTTATTCCAAACTGGCAAATCTGAGGATGTTAGTCATTTCATATTCCTTATGAGTTACTTTATCCAGCTTTTGCAAAATAACATTTATTAACAAATTTTCACTAAAATTATTCAATTCAATGTTCATTACCTTTAAAGCTCTAACATGTTTTAAAACAGAATCTACAAGCACTCTTAGTTTTTCAGCCGACTCAAATGTGATATTATCTAAACTCAGTAAAGAATTCATATGACTATTTACAATTTAACTTTCATTTTCATATCTGTTTTTAAGAGCAGTAAATAAAGACTCAAACATATCGTCTATACTTTCAACTTGCTTAACATTCCCAATTAAAGCAGACTTTAAAAAAACAGTTTCTGGCTATCAGATAAATACTCATTAGAAGTAATTATACTATTGAATTGAATTTTAAAATTATTCCAGTTTGCATAATTACCATCAAATTTAGGTAAAGTTATTTCTGGTAGCTTAAGATTTAACTTCTGATTACTTTCAAAATGTACAGTCTTATCTTGAACTCATTCAGATGTTTTAATTAGCTTGGATTTCAAGAAATTTTTAAATCTTACCTTTTGCCTTTGCAGCTCTTCATCCATTTCATCAAATTCACGTTCACATTCTTAAACTTCTTCATCTTAAAGTACATTATAATACTGGTTTCTTAATTCCTCGAGCTTATCTTCCAGACGATTTAGATTTTCAATTTTATTAACATTTTCAGGACTAAGTTTCGAAAGTTTGGTTAACTGGGCTTTTATACTGGGACTTCCTCCGTGGAAACTTGATCACAAAATGTTTATGACAAGCGGATGAAAAAATAGAACAAACTGAATTTTAAAAGTATTTATTCTTCGTGGACTGTAGAAAATTCAAAATGTTCAAACGAGAATTAATTACTATTACAATTTAATACAAGAAACATTTTTTTGAATTCCAAATTGAAATATTAAGAGACGACGATACATCCGTCTAACCTTCCAGGTAACCGCCCAACAATCAACTGGTGAGGACCGTTTCTAGTGGCACAGAAACGTGCCAAGCAAGGTGCCGACACTGGTGATGTGAAAAACTCAAAACTGAAAATCAAAATTGCAAACTAAACCTTTTTCCTTTTCAATTAAGCTTCCATCTTGGAAAATTCATTTGTCTCAACGTTTCACTTCCGTCAATTTGCCGCAGCCTGCTTTCTTAAAAAATGAAAAAAATTTTAGAACAAGTGTATTCATTGCACTGATTTATGTATGGTTGCTTAAAAATGTGTGTCAATGAGAAATAAAAAACAATACTAAAATTTAGACACAATTTCAAGTTTCTTCTTTGGTTATGCTTGAACATCTGTCGTCACCATTATTCTGTAAACTCAGCAATTTGAAAGCGAGCAGTGGCAACACTATTCGAAATAAAATATTTTTATCTGCAGTGCACCAGACTTTTGCATTCAGCAAAATGCAAGATATTTGTATTTCAGTTTTAATCATCAAATTTGACTACTTAAAAGTAATATATTGCCATTGCCTGAAATATAATACACTTGTGCCATGTGATAGTGCATTGCCATTCACTACAGTGTAAGAAATTCAAATTTCAAATTTAATTTGCCTGTTACAGAGTAACAAACTAAGCAGTTTAAAAGCAATAACTGCAGTTCTTAAGAATATTTGTTCAACCTTTTTAATCTGATTGATTTAAAAATACATATAAATCATGACATGCCTAATTAGAAAATATTAAATTTTTTTGTAAAATTACATTAGCTAGGCTCATTAAAATTACATATTTTTCCTTTATTTTGACAACTATTTTAAATGGCTCATTGTGAAAGTGAGTAGTTTAAAAGAAAAAAATCATAATTTAAAGACATTGTATGTCATCTTTCATTAATTACAGTAATCTGTTTAGATACATAGAATGAAATATAATGTGACACAAGATAGAAGAAGCATCATGGATTTAAGGAAAATAAGAAAAAATATTCATGAGGTAATTAGTGTATGAATAATCAACAATGAGGAATTGAAATTAACAATTAGTAAAATAAAAAGATTTTGATGGATGCAGATGACTTTATAAAATTCCTTAACTAAAGAAACTTATGTGTATAAAATTTTAAGTAAAATGGAAAGGGTTACTAAGAGACAATAATTAATAATAATGACAGACAGTTTATTGTTTTCTGATATAGGGATTCATGTTCCTTAATGATTTATTACCTATTTTTCTTAATCTCATAAAGAAGCAATAGACTATTTTATACCTACAAGTGGTTCGTTACCAAATCATACCATATGATTTACATTTGGTAAGGATCTTTTAAACAACGGTAAACAAATGTATACAAAATTTTGTAATAATCAACACAAAACATAATTTCACACATTATTTATAGAATTATTGAAAATCAACTATACACGATATATATTTACATCACAGTAATTTTGTATCAAACATCTGGTATCTTGTAAAATTAACAGTAGAATATGACAATATACAACAATCTAATGTAGGATATGGATTGTAATTATTTGTACTATCAGTTTTCAAATTAAATGGTCTACAGTTTGGACAAATGCTCCACAACATATGCAAAATGCTGTCTGCAACAGTTTTGTCTCGCAAAGCTTCCTCTGGATGAATGTTTTTGAAAAATTTGACCTGAAATAAAACAGTATGAAGAAATGAGGTTGTAAAAAAGACTTAAATATTAGCATTTGCAAGAAGCATGCCAACTTGAATATTAAAATTAACATCACTCCAATTTTAGAAAAATTTACATATATCAAAAATTTCCATAATTATACGATAAAGAAAATTAGCACGGTGTCATACAAGTGCAACTTTAAATTATGCTACCTGAGATGTGTACAGGCACATTACAGACATCCATTTGCCTTAATAATTGCCTGGAGCTACGTAAGTTACAAAAGTTATCCAATACATCTCAGAAGTAGTACTACATTTCTGTAAGTAATTAAAATAACAAAATACAAGAACTGAAAGTGCATGCAACTGATGTCAGTCATACACTGTAAATAAAGTAAATAATAAACCAACTATGAGTATAAACACAGGAAATCATGAAAATGCTAAAATTCAAAACTCAACAATTCAAACACCAATCTTAAGAGGGGGAGGGACCCACCACACAAGAATAGTAAATCAGTGATATCTTCCCCAGAATCATTAAAGTTTTTACTATCATATCAAAGTTACTGAAAGTTGCCACAATTCTGATGCATCTGGAAATAATCTTTATGTCAGTTTAAGATTGGCAAGTTTATTCCATGGTAGTAAAAATCATCTGGAAGGAACTTATTTTTGTATTTACTTACTACATTTAGATTTTATTCAGAAGTAGCATTTTCATAGTACTAATTAACTATCCCCATTCTGTGTATAATTTAATTAGCTTTATTTATGTGTCTAAAATAACTTTTCAGTAATAATAAAATATTAGTATATACATATACATATTTGTACATTTATTATGAGATCAGTTTTCACACTGATAATTTGGATAGATTTTGAAACCAAATTTCAGTTTATAAAAATAACAAATTAATTTATTTATTCAGAAAGATAAGTAAACAAAGTATTAAAAAACTGAACTGACATCATGATTTACAAAGTGTAATGTAACAAAACAGACTTTTTCACTCTGTAGCATGCAATAATCTAATTTGTAATTTTGAATGGATGGCTCCTAAAGAAGAGAAAATTCACTTTAGCTATGTGTAGGCTGAATTATTTTTTAATAATCTGCCAAACATTTGCTGTATTTTATTGCTGATTTGAAAAGAAAACAATGTGTCTGATTAAAAACCAAAAATATTTTTACCAATAAGGACCAAGTTTGGCAAAAAATATTTAACCAAAAGTTAAAAAAATCCATAATCTGAGTTAACTCATTAAGTCAGAATGAGCAATTATACTGTATAAAAAAAGACAATTTGCTTATAGAATCATATTTTATTTAAAATTTTTAAACAATTTGGTGGCAGTAATGTGACAAACACAAAAACATGGTACAAACACATACAGGAACATTGCAATCCTTGCCCACTCTCACTAACATCTATATCTTCTTCAATATTTGACAACCAGAATATTCATATTTATTTTCATCATCCAACATTTTAAATGTATGCAATAACAGTGTGAAATATCACTGAAGAACACACAAACAATAAGAATCACTCGATTGTGTAAAGAAATACCAGCATTTACCATAACCTAAACATTATTTGTAGTTAAGTGGCCCCATCTATCAGCCAGTAACTTAAATAAAGTCTATTGCAAATTTTAAATAATTCAGGTTTTAAAGGAAAATGATGATTTCTCTAGCCCATAGCAAAGCATGAGACATTACTGTAGTCTAAAATAATCTGTCATGTACTAGAAAATCCCATGAATTATTTTTGAGTACACTTAGTTATACACAATAATTGTATATCTTTGCTTGAACATGAATGGGTTCAATAAGATTGATACAGTTAATTAGTCCAAGTTATCTCAGGATAAAGAAAATTGCATACATTACACATAGTTAATTAACTTGGGTTATGCCCTTAAGTGGTTAATCATGGGAGGGAGTGGGAGGGAAAAGTTCATAAATTTGGATCATTGTGCAGTTTGTTGCTGCTCCTTGTAGTTCAAAATACTCGGTTCTCCACTTTTTACTGTTACTCTTCATATTATTGCAGAAATAATAAAACATTTATTTCAAAATATATAAAACTATGTCAGTAAACTTTTGTTAACAATACGTACATATACACTCAGGTTTGTGAAAATTGCAACACCATGAAGGACTTACGCGAGTGAGCTGAAATTTTCAGGAAATGCAAAGTAGCGCATGATATGCAAATGATTAGAATTGCAAATCCGTAGCGCATGCGTATGCTGAGCAGCGCCCTCTGAACGGCTGATGGATCCGAATAAATAGACAGCTGTAGCGAGGCGTGTATGGTTATCGGGGTTATCTGCTAGTGGTAAACGTTAACTCAATCTGTACTTATGCCTCGTCGACGAAAGAGAGCGAGATTTGAACAACTTACAGAGTTTGAACGAGGGAGAATCATCGGCCTTCGTGAAGCTGGATTGTCGTATCGTGCAGTAGCCTCTCGTGTGCAGCGTAACAGCAGCACAGTGATGCGCGTTTGGAAGCAGTGGACGGACGAGTGTCGGACAACTCGGAAATCCGGGAGTGGACCCCGAAATGTGACGTCAGCTCGCGATGATAGACACCTGGTCCGCATGGCGCGGACGGACCGTACAGCTTCCTCTAGACAATTGGCAGCACTGTGGTCAATAGCTACAGGTGTTTCATTGTGTGCTTCATCAATTCGTAGACGTCTGCTGCAGTGTGGACTGCGCGCACGGACTCCTTTATACAGGATCCCCCTAACGCACGACCATCGCCGCCTGCGGCTACAATGGGCCAATCAGCATAGAGACTGGCGTGCTGATTGGCAGCATGTCGTGTTTTCTGACGAATCCCGCTTTAATTTGTGGTACCATGATGGCCGCATTCGTGTCAGACGCTATGCCGGTGAACGCCACCTTCCGGAGTGCATTATCGAACGCCACAGTGGACGAACACCCGGAGTTATGGTCTGGGGCGCCATAGCATATCATAGACGATCTCAATTGCTACGAATTGTGGGCAATCTGAACAGCAACCGGTATATCCGTGAAGTTCTACAGCCCGAAGCTGTTCCCTTCCTTCAAAGCTTGCCAGGCGCTGTATTTCAACAGGACAATGCCCGCCCTCATACTGCTCGGATTGTTAAATCCTTCTTTGCAGCGCAGCAGGTACAGCTTCTTCCTTGGCCTGCGTGTTCCCCGGATATGTCGCCAATTGAACATGTGTGGGATGTCATTGGTCGGCGTCTTGCTCGTGATCCTCGTCCTGTTGCGTCTGCAGACGAACTTTGGGTACGCGTACAAACGATATGGAATGCTCTTCCTCAGTCAGACATTCAAACTTTGTTTGACTCCATGCCACGTCGTGTAGCAGCACTTATTGCGGCGCGTGGTGGCCACACAAAATACTGATTCTGATCTCTTGTTCTTGTTTGTTTGCTTTGAACATTTAATCATTTATTTGTACCACTACCACTCAACTGTGTATTAAATTGCATTCAATTATGACGATTCCTTCTTGGTGTTGCAATTTTCACAAACGTGAGTGTATATATTCGTGAAACAGTAAGGACTCAATCCTTCTGCCATTTCCAGAGTTAGGTCTTTTTTCGTGTGTGTGTTTGACAGAGGAGAGGATAGCAGGAAATGAAATACAGATGAATTTGGCATTAGATATTCACTTACTGTACAATTATTACTATTATTTTTTACTTTCTGGATTTTGGTTGTGGTACCAAAATCCATAGTTGATTCATGGAGATGTGATGTTGTATGCACCATTCTTATTTCTTCCACTTCATTTCAATTTTCCTTTCCTACTATTCTAGCAGAAACAAATTTCTTCCAGGAGAAATCCAATACTGTCTCAGTTACTAATCATAATTTAAAAAAAAATGGTACTCATTATCAGGGTTCGTACCCATTTCTGAACAGAGAAATTAAGTACTTTTAAGGATCACTAATGAAAAAAATTAAGGACCTATGAGCAAATGGGAACTGAATAAATTCAATTAAAAACCTTATCTATACCTGAAATTCACTTTTGTAATACCATCCTAAAAACAAATAGATCCATAAGTAGGATGGATTATTATTAAAATTTACTTGATTAAAATAATTATTAATAAGTTTGAGAACAAACTAGTAGCATTAAATATTTTGCTCTTATAATAGTTGGACATAGTTTGTCAGGATTACTGTTCCTTCTAGTTGATTTTGCAAACATAACTGGAGTCCTTAATAAGAACAGGGAGCTTATTCAAAGCTATGTTCGTGCGTGTGTAAAAAATAAAACAAATATAAGGAGGGTTAAATTTTAACTTTTATTCTTACAGAGTTCAGGCGCTCCCACGCTTTGGGATACAAAGATCAATACTTGTGATCTAAAACGTAGGAAATAAGAAAATAAACTAACTTAACTAAATAAGAACTAAGATGCTTTACAGAGAATAGTAATGTGAAGATTGGCCCTTTACTACTATGTATGTAGTGAGCAGAATGCAAAGACTACAATAAGTCTTCAAATATCAACAAGAACTAAGTTCTGGCTTTAAAGGCAGACAACGAAAATCACATGCGTGGTAAAGGCCGCGACGAAGCTATCTTTCACTTCTCTCTTGGCTAAAAGCCATGTCTTAATGTCTGTGTCTCTTAAAAGCCATGATAATGCAATGATGAATAACTACATATTATCAGAGCTGACAAAAACTAACGCAGCCAGGTGGTCAGAAACACACTGTGCCTTACATTTCAAAAATCTCAGTTGAAAAACTGTCTATGTGATTTGCATTCTGGTGAGAAAATAGAAATAGGAAATTATAAACAACTGGGCAATTTACATAATATTAAATGTACATATCTTTGAAGAATACTTTTCTTTCTCTATATCTATTCGGTTTTTTTCTTCAACACGTTTCCTTTTCCTTTTAGAATTTTTGGAATTAATTAAAGAGTTCTGTTATTCTAAAAAAACTAAATGCATTTAGAATGTATAGAAAAAGCTGCTAATTTTATGTTTTTAGTAATAGGAACATTCAGAACAGTAAGAGCCAGTTACAGAGCTGGTGTGGTAAATTTTTTTAAGCAACATAAATCTAAAAATTGCAAAACTTTAAGAATTTAGAGCAGGTACTGGAAGCAGAATTTAGAAAGGCCCTAGGCAGCAGAATTTAGAAAGGCCCTAGGCAGCAGAATTTAGGATCCACAGAGATTGCATCAGGTGGGAGAATGCCTAGCACCAGCCCTGTGTGTGATGCATTAAGACATATTAGATGTATCTTTTAAATTGTCAGTTTTCAATTTCTTTATTAATAAAAAAATTCCTTTCTATAATACCTATCCATGTGATAAGATCAGAAGCATTTTTGTGTTTTCCATGCTTGTGTCTAGTGAAAAGTAGAGAAAATAAAGGGAATATAAACATGTTAAGGAAAAGATTCTAATATCAGAAGTAAAACATTCAAATATTATGTTTTCACTGTTCTTCCTGACGTTCTCCAAAAAGTAAAAAATTCATCACAAACTTTCTGTAAAATACATCCATTATGTGTTAACACCATGGAGACATTTTTTTTTATTTTGTCTTATTTTTCTAGAAATGAATATAATAAACTGGAACCTTAGAAACATGGGTCTGTAAATCTTTCCTTCAAATGTTTCTAAACTTTTCAAGCTGCAATGTCTAAAATCCTTACAGAAAAATTACCCCTGCCAATTTTGTAACAGCAAAAAGCCAATGGGAAAACTCTTACCATGAAAAAATTTAAAAAGACATTTTTAATTAATTAGGTAGCTATTTTCCTTTTGCCAACAACTGTTTCGTAAATTGTGCTTTGTAGCATTACACCTTGTTTATTTTTCAGATTCAAAATATTGTATAATAAGTGGCCAAACTGAAACTTTATAATATGATAGAAAAAATTTTAAATGTTTTATTTTAATGTTATTTTTTACATATGATTTCAATATATTATCATTATTTTAATGAAATACATCAACGTCACAATGCTTTAAAAAAATCGTCTAAAAATTCCCAGGTCTCGAAGTTAGAAATTTTCTATATAAACTAATCTTAAAATCGCCAAAATGTTGATCAGTCGCCAAATTTAAAACTGTTTAATAAAAGAATTCGCATCCCCAAAAGTGTAAAGTTGTTTAAAAGTTCTTCATTAAAAAAAATGAAATAATTTCGAAATGCTTATGTTGCACTTTTTTCACTCTGAAACTCAAGTATTCCACCATTTATATTAGTAACTGGAACAAATTATAACCAATTCAAAAGATAACCATACTTTACAGTTAATCGTCAAAAATATTTCACCAAAATGCTAAATTCACCCTCAAAACGTCAGTCGTAAAAACAGACAAAAATTTCGGATGATTAAAATTAAGGACCTTCTGCCGATTTTGGCTGAAATTAAGGACTTTTAAGGGCCAAAAATCGATTCCAGAAAACCTAAGGACTTTTAAGGACCGTACGAACCCTGATTATGAAAAGTGAAATTCTCAATGTAAACTTTTCACTCATGATTATTATTAATTAATTTAATAATTCTGACGAATGCAATCTTTCACTTCTGTTCCCAGAAAAGTACATACTCAACATGTTAAAAGAAATATTAGCAGTGTGGCTCTAAAAAAATTCTTTTGTCCCCTTTCTTCATCAAATTTATAAGGTTCCTTTCAGAACCTATTTTAATAACTTTACTCAGGTAATTTCAATTTTTTTATACTGATAATCAGTTTTTCTTAAAAGGATTAAAAACTTTGCTTTTTGATATATGGCAGATGCATAGGTGCTAATCAAAAATTAGTAGTAGATATTGATTGTAATAAGAGTACCATACAGTATTTAAAACTCTCTTTTTAACAAAAAATGCAGACTGATAAATGCAAATAGTGGTGCAACTTATTTCTTTACATAAAATTACTTATTTTAATAAAAACCATAAAAATTATGATTTTTTAAAGCTAAAATTAAACTAATAAATAGAAATATGTTTAAAAAAAAGTTAAATTAATCAAAAATTCATAGAATGAAATCCCTATAATTGAAAAATTTAAAGGTTGCACATAAAGCTGAAAAACATGTAAGAATATTTTTAGTCTTAATTATATATATATATATAAAGAACCAAATACTGAAAAGTTCATATTGAAGTAATAAGCTTAATTAAAAACCTATTTACTTAAACATACAGCATTTTCTCGCCACAAATATACTTCAATGAATGATGGACCTGTGCCATCATGTAGAGCAAATGAAATCAAATATGTGTATTCTAAAACGGGCCACTTTTCAGTATCATCTGAAAGAAAAAGAAAAACAAATATAAAATTTCATATACAAAATTTGAATTAAAAATGTTTCATAAAGAAGGGAGCAAAACCTCCATAAATAACACTAGCAAGGCAAATTTTATTTAAAATATATATTCAGATTTAATTTTTAAACTTCAAAGCAAGGAATAGTTGTGAGTTTTGCCAATTTTGTGTAGTCATATATTACCTGTAAAGATAATTTCTCAGTGATTTAATTAATGAATTGCCAATGCTTTGATGTGATCGGACATAGTATCATCTCCAGAGTATTTTTCTAAGAAGAAATCTCAAATTAATAAACAGGCAAGTAACTCTTTTCACAGAGATACCATTTATACTTAAGTATAGAAATTCCTGGATATTGAGGTTTGTAACGGATAGCTCGATTTTAATGTATTTCCATTTGGTCCCAGAAAACAAGCTTCCTCTGAGGTTATCCATTTGACAAAGGATTATGCATCTGCCTAGAATTAAGTCACTAAATACTGAAGCAGCAATCTCTTGGCTAAGGAAAACATATAATGTCCTTTGAGCATATAACAAGAATCATGGGTTTAAATAACTGTAATAGTATGGATGAGTAAGCTAGTTGCCTGACATATGAAGAAAATGATGGTGAGTGGCAGAAGGGTTCACAGTGAGTAGCTATGTTTCAGATTGCACCTAACATGATGCGGTCTTTGATATGCAACGAAAGAGGTACTGGCAACAGTAAAGTGACTAATACAATAGAGTATTCTTAAGATTATTCCATGGACTAGTTTTTCTTATGGAATAGAAATTGGAGGCTGAAATGAAAGCAGTGTAATGCCTGCTTATCTCAAGGACTCCATAAGCAAGCAAGAAATTATGAAGATTCGTCCATTAACATATTATTGATGACAAAGTCTGAATGCTTACTAGAAGAAGAAATGGCTAATAAAATCTCAGCAGGTCCCCAACAAGCACCAAATAGTTTGTGATCAATATTCTACATGAGCCAATGTGTGGTACATTTGTAGAAAACAGCAGCATTTGTAGCATGTAAAGCATAGAAATGTCAATATTGATTATATAGGAGATAGGATGGATGCTGTGTAGTCAGAAATCCTAATTAGTCACCAAGTGCTGTTTATAGAAGATACATAATTCCAATATCGTTAACTTGCACATCATGCATGGTTGCATGGCTATATAGCATCATCTAGAGTCGAAATTAAGTTTACTTCTATTTGAATGGGTGAGGTAGTATCATTAGTAATCTCCTTATCGGACCCATTTTGCAATCAATATCCCATGGTAGCCAGTATTTAGATTTTTTGGAACATCAATTACAATTGCTACTAGAAAGTTGTGCTCCTAGCCTTATGTCAATGCACATAAGATTATTTATTGTGTATAGAATATTTAAGCATATCTCTTAGTTACTTGTAAAGTAGCAGATAGATTGAACAAAAGACCCTCCACTACATAGCTTTCCCAATCTTTTGCTACTAATCAACTGGGAAATTTTATGCTGACATTTGAAGGCTCAAATTTATGGTCATTCCAACTGCTATAGCAAATTTATTTCAGCATATCTCTTAGTTATTTGCAAAGCAGCAGATAGATTGAACGAAAGACACTCCACTACATAGCTTTCCCAATCCTTTGCTATTAATCACCTGGGAAATTTTATGCTGACATTTGAAGGCTCAAATTTATGGTCATTCCAATTGCCATACCAAATTTCAGCAGCAGACTAGGGATATTGTTGTCCATATCCTCAACACCTTTAGACGTTTTGAAAAGGCTACAAAACTGGACGACAATGCACTGCCATTGATAGAACTATTAGTGGCTTGAACTTTCAAGATTTACTACAATTGATATATGTTTCTCATAATTTTTTTCATTGCATTCCACTTCATAATACTAAAAGTATTGTATGCCACACATATATCAGTATTATCCAACCTGCAATTTAAAAATTCAGCAACTTTACATTAATTTGTCAAATGCTCTTATGCCAACTAGTGACTCAATTTTAGGATACTAGTATAGAGATTCAAATTATCTTTGTTAAATTTTCCTTGCAAATTTCCCTCACCTCTACAGTTTAAATCATTTACCTGAGAGATATTGTTTACGCATTCTTCTCAAGATAACAATATTAAATTAACTTGATGGTTTATATATGATGTAGCACATAATACGTTTTTAACAATCATGTAAGACATCATGGTGATAGCACAAAAATATTAAAATTAATAATGATAATGCGTGCCTAAAGGGTATTCCAAACTGATAAAAATAATTTTTCAATGTTATGAGGATGCAAGAGCTCAACTCTCACACCGAGACCCCAAAAAAAAAAAAAAAAAAAAGGAAAAAAAAAAAAAAAAGATGCAAGAAACAGAGAAAAATGAAAAGAAATATTGTTAACAGATTGATTAAAATAACAGTAATAAAAAAATATTCAGATTTTACATTTTGCCCACAGTGAGTCTTTAACATTTTGTGGGTTACCTTTATTTATTAAATATTATGTTCTTTACACTTAAACCATAAAATTCAGTTCAACAGCAATACTGCAAAATAGTAATTTTTAAGTGAACATATCTTTAGAATTTTCGATACACAGTCTCGCGCGCTGGAGATAAAAAAAGTTTTTATCCGTACAGTGTTGCCATTTCTCACTTTGAAATCGTTGAGATTGTTAATAAAAAATTCGTTAAATTTTTACAAAATATGAAATAGATAAAACAAATTCTAAATTTGGGCTTCCAGATGCCCATATTCGGGTGGAAACATATGTTATTCAAAACTGGATGGTTCTAGGTACTGTTGTTTTATCACAATGTGAGAAACATACATACATTCATGCAGATCATTCCTTATTTAATTTCTTTAAATATAATACAGGGCTCTAATATTTGGTGGTAACAACTTGAAAAGTGAGCCGACATTTATACCAAAACGAAATTAATAGTCCTTCAGGACAAATTGCCCCTTTGGACTAAATACTCTTGGTCTTTTTAAATACTTGCACAGAAAAATATGGGAAATTGTACTAATTTTGCTAATGATTTGAAATCATTTCTAAGCAGTACATCATTACTTTTTATGATAATCAATAATGCTTATTTGGACAGACAGGACCAAATGGGGTAGGACTGAAATATTATTGCTGTCAATTAATTTAAATTTTGAGTTTAAAATATTATTATGCGTGTATGAGTTCACAATGGATTGAATGCACGCAGAGCCGATGATAACTTGATAAAATTTATTTCCCCAAAAGAAAAACTTTACAGTTTTAGAATTTTTCACAAAGTACTCGTACAGCACTTCTCAGTATCATGCAGCGCAATCAGTAGTTACACTTCAAACTTTAAGAATGTTAAACACAACACAATGCAAAGAGCATCTACAAGGCAAGGCTCATTTGAAAATCTCTCAATACTCTGAAGTCAATCTGAAGTCAACACTGAAACAAAAACTGAGAATTGATGCTTTCTCTGGTAGTAGCAGTTTTTCTCCAGCCACCGTGAACCTTGAATTTATTGGTGCGATTTCTTGAAATTATTGGAAGGCATATATAGTTAAAGTTACACATAGAGATCAATTACAATGCCAGTTTCAGTTATACAGGGACTGGACCAAAATGCTGCAAAATTTGGACATAAAAATTAGTTGCCAAAACCATTGTCAGCTTGGCGATATCTTGCCAATTGAGCGATATAGCTACTTACCTCAATGTTAAATAGAACTGCCTCAGTAATCTTATTTTTCCAGTAAAGCCTCGCTATTTCGAGGGACTTTAAGTTACATTACACATGAGATACTATAATTTTATGTATAATCTCATTAAAATTATTTACATATATACAAAGTTCATAACAATATATATCTGTTTTATAAGAGTTACAATGCAGTCTGTTGTATGTCTCGCAATAAAGGGTAGCCAAATTAACAATATAAAGTATGTCTATTTGACGTTACTTCGGTAACTCCTAAAATAAAGAGATAGTATGACACATAACAAAAGACAATTTAATAACATAGAAAACCTACATTAAATATTCAGACAATCTTTTGACTACATCTGGTTACAAGGCAATTACAACTTGCTGCTGTGTTCTAAAGCTATTATACTCAATAGTTCATCACATGATGTCAGTCTTTTACTCGTGCCGTCTGGCGAGTCAAATGATGCCATTGAAACATAGCCTACCCCCTTTTGAGTTGCTAAATAGCTACTCAAAATAGTCACTTAAAGCTTAAGTTCAGTTTCTTTGGTTTCTTGAAAGCATGACCAGATCAAGACACAGTCTTTGGAGACTTTCTGGAATTATCATTATCTGGCGAATGTGCTGGCTAGTTACTTAACGAAGAAATCTCTCTAGGAACAGGCTCCATGGGCAAGTCTTGACTATTAATCTCTAGAAGAAAAATTCTTTGAATTGGACAAATTAGGAAGTTATATTGCGTTTTTAGTTTCACAGTTCTTACCATCTTTAGCAGGAAATAATTCTATAACTCTGGTTAAGGTCAGCTTAAGTGCTTTTTAAAATAATCTCTAAGACGATGTTGCCAACTTGAACATAATTTATTTGAGGATTTTGTGAATGCGTTTGGATAAGTTGCCCTAAATATTCCAGTAAAGCTTCGCTATCTCGAGGCATTTCAAGTTACATTACACATGATACTACAATGTTAGATATAATTTCATTAAAATTATCTACATATATATGAAGTTCATAGCAATATATATCTGTTTTATATAAGTTAAAATTCAGTCTGTTGTGCATCTAGCAATAAAGGCTAGCTCTTAAAAATAATACAATACAGTACGTCCATCCGATGTTACTTTGGTAACTCCTACAATGAAGAGATAGTACGACACATAACAAAACACAATTTAATAAGATAGAAAACCTACATTAAACATTCAGACATTTTTCTGAACACATCTGGTTACAAGGCAATTACAACTCACTGTGTTCTAAAGCTATTATACCCAACAGTTCATCATGTGACATCAGTCTTTTACTCATGCCGTTTGGTGAGTGAAATGATGCCATTTGCAACACATTCACTACTATAAAACTGCTTTTCTATCATAATATGTCAGTAATGAATAACAACTAAAATGAGGGATGTAAAATAAGTGTTAATACTGTTATATCAGCATCTTATTTAAAGACAGAAGATTCAAATTTCATTCAGAAGACTGGCATTAACACAAATTTTTGTACATAAAAATATCTAAAGAACACTTCAGATAAGAATGAGATAAATTTCAGATTTTAATAGCAAGTTACAATGTGCTATAAAATTACAACATTATAACTTGCATGAAACTAAAACTTGCATCAGAAGATTATTTAATCAATTCTCTTTTTATGCACATGTTTTAATTACTGCTTTATTAATATTATTATTATTATTATTATTATTGGTCTATCTTATGAAATTTACTTTAGTTCTCCTAATGCAAATTAATTTTTTTTTTTTCAGTAACTGACTTTGACTAGTCAAAGGTAAATATTCTTGAACTCAATAAAGTATTCAGACCCCCCTCTTTTCATTGACGTACTTGCTATTAATAATGCCTAAAAACTTTTACCTCAAGCTTGGGGTCATTAATCAATCTGACACAAAATCAGGGCTGGTAGCTAAGTCCTGCAAAAACTAAATATTATTGAGGCTTGGTTTAGTTTATTATGGCAAAGAACTTTACAGCTATCTGCCTGAGTGGATGGATACCTTTGTGGAAGACTTTTTAAGGAAAACTGGCTTGTATACACATTACATATGGGAAAAACCACGGAAATGCTTATGCCACCAGCCCCTTTGCCTGGATTAACTACCACTGTATAGGGATTTTACCAACTGGCCGTTGGCAGGTTAAATATTGTTATGAGTTTTATAGATATGTAAATAATTTAAATGAAATTATATGTTAAATTGTAGTATCTTGTATAATGTAACAAAAAATGCTTGATAAAGAGAAGATCTGCCTGAAAAACAAGGTTATAGAGGTAAGTCTATTTAAAATTGAAGTAAATGGATGACTTGCTAAATTAGCAAGATATTGCCAAGCTGGTGATGGTTTGGGTGACTAATTTTTGGTCGCCAAATCTTGGCAGTCATTTGGTCCAGTTCCTGTATACTTATAATTGATCCCCATATGTAACTTTAACTGTACATGGCTTTGAGTAATTTCGAAAAATGGAAGGTCCTAGAGATTTTTTCAGCACCAGGAGAAAACTATATAAGCCCAGAGAGAAAGCACCTGTTTGAAGTTTTTTGATTCACAGTTAGATTTCTGTGCGAGCTTTCCTCTTTGCATTGTGTTCTATTTAACATTTTTAGTTGTTTAAAGCAGTAACTGTTGAGTGTGCTCTATCATACTGAGAACAGTTGTACGAGTACTTTTGTGGAAAGTTCTACAACTGTAAAGTGTTGCGTTTGTGAAAATATATTTTATCAAGCTACCACAGTTCTGTGAGCATTCAATCCTTATGAACCCATACACATGCAATAATATCTTTAATTTGATGATGCTGTTTAATGAAAGGAATTCAAACTTCTTTAATGCACTCATTTAAATAAATAGAAACACTGACAATTCCATGACGAAAAGACTTGTTTAAATTTTTTTTTTTTTTTTTTTTTATTGAGGGCATTTTTTTCCCATTATGTTTCTTGCAAATTTTTTGTTAACATATGCATCAACAAAATATTCAAACAACATTTTCAGTTTTTCAAGGAATTACCTTTTAACCACTTTTATTACTTTTCCCTCCTTCTTTTGGGTCCATTTTCTAAAATTCAGATTGATATCAACATTTCCACATTCTTCATACTGTTTTAAAACTGCTTTTTTAGGTATTTGACTACTTTTGTTACATTTAAACACAATAGCGTTCTTCTTTTGGTATCACAATTATAAAAGTTTCTATTTCATTCTTAACAGCTTTGTTAAATAAGGTGACATTTTACAATAGGGTTCAGCATTTAAACTGAAACTACTATTACTTTGAAGAAAATAAATCACTGTTATCATGACAACTTGAAAAATTTTCATTGCCTCCATATAAACAATGTAGTTGCTGTATTCTTATTCAGGACATTCTTTAGCATATGCGAGATGTATAATAAAATCCTTCAGCACTGGAATAACTTTTGGATGCTAGAGTTACAGAAGTTGTGTCTACTTATAGTAATGCGATTAATCTTTATCATATAAAACAAACTATAATGCTTTTAGTAGTGGACTTTATAAGTTGTAATCCTGTCTTGACGACCATAACAGATAGGGGCAAAAAGTTTCAGCAAAAAGGCACAGTATTACTGATTTAGTATAAAATGATGACCTTACATGAACCAATAACTGGAATAAAGGCCCTGAAATGCAGATCTCCAGGTATCTGTTTACAGGCATTCCTACTTAACTAATAATATCACATAGCATAAAACCTTTAAATGAAATCTGCCTCTGAAACAATGATACATGGATGATAGTTTAGATGACATGTATGCAGACAGAAATGCTATGCCATACCTTATTAGAAGGCACAGATTAGCAAGCAAAGAACATTTGTTAGACACTGCCTAAATTGGCCTAAAAGTTTAAACATGAGTAATTATTCCAACAAGAAAGTATAGTAGAGGTCCAGAAATCTGCAATGCTTGGGACCCGAGGTTGTGTGGATTTTAGGATTTTGCAGATTTCAGGACAGAAAAGCTAAACCATAATACTCAGACTAAAAATGCAAAATAAATAAAGCATATTAGATACATTTAATTAAATTATTATGTAAAATAATACATATTAATTTATTATATGTGTTAAATTATATATATATATATTATTCATTTATATTAGTGATTACAGGAATATTTTAAAGCATTAAGGACATATATAATAAAGACATGTAAAAATAAGGGATATTTATAAAGCATAAAATATTGAATTTTTTAATATGTTTCGAACATTTTTCTGACAGAGGCTTGTTTTAAAACTTTGCGGTGCTCCAGGATAAGTTTTTTTTTTTTTTTTTTTTTTTTTTTTGTAAATTCTATAGGGTCATAATAGCTTGCTCTGTGACACAACTTCGTTTTAAATATTTTAAGTATTTTTCAGCATGTTCCAAATCCTCATTAAAAGATATTTTTTCACGCCTATCAAATCCACTGTGTCGATTTCGGAATCGTTTTCTTGTTGTGGGGAGTTCAAAACAGAGCCAATGATTTCATCATTGGTTATCTGATATGCCAGTGTTGGCTCATCTGAACACGTTGTCCACATTAAAAACCTCTTCTGGGCTAAAATTCTTTTCTGCCACTAACACAGATAATTATGACGGCATTATTGGATAAATATTTTTTCTTCGGCATTTCATTCTCCATGTTGTGGTTTCTGGAACCTATAAATTGAATATTTATATTTTGAGAGGCAATGCGGATTTCTGGAGTTGGCAAATTTCACGTCGGTGGATTTTTGGTATTTGACTGTACTGCAAATGGTTCTTAGCAGGAGAATGCAGTGTGGCAGTATGCATTATAGTTTCCTAATCATTCTCATCCTACTGAGGTTACAAGATCATTCACTGGCTTAGAGAAACAGGAGCCATCATAAATCATCCCTGTTCAGGTAAGCCGACACTTACAGGTATGCAAATGCAGCCAGGTTAGGTGCAGTCTATTCACACTATAGTGCAGCACATGGCCTTAGATTTGGTTATGCAAGGCCTGAATTCCTAGGTCATCTTACAGTGCGACACAATGAAATTCAGTGGCAGCAAAGGCCAATGCTAAGAAATTATCAGAGATGGCACAAAATGGTGTAACTTTGTGATAATAAACTGGTATGCACAGCTGGACTTTTTCGTTAAATTATGTGCAAAGTTCAATCACAGTGGTACATTAAGCTACCACAACTCACACTACTAGACACTTGAAAACTCATCAGTGCAACAAGAGGTTTGTTATTAGATGCAAAGATCCATCAGTGTCTATTGCAGGATTTGCAACAGTCACCTCATAGGATCTGTGCTTGATAATTGAACTTTATAACTGGAATGAAGATACTTGAAATTATTGCAAACCACAATACCCAATTTCCCAAATGACTTGCCATTAGCCCATTGGCACTCAGCATGATGATGCACTCACACCAGCTGATGTGTGTGCCTAGCAGCTAGTTGGACAACTTTATGTACATGATCATCTATAACAGTGACAATGTGGAGTGGTCGCTAAGGTAACCTGATCCAATGCCATTGGATTTTTTTGTATAGGGTTATGTAAAAGACTGGCTATACAGCTTGTAATCCTGTAATGCCAATGATCTGCAAATTCATATTATTCAAGCATACAGTACCTGGAATCCTGCAGAACATCCAACAAGAAGTCTTATTTTGAATACAGATGCATGTGTTTATTATTGATGGTGGACACACTGAGCATGCAAAACCATTAGAATTCACATTTTGTAATTCTAGAACATTATTTTGTGCTTTTCTTCTTAGTTATTCTAGTTAATTTGTTATATGTACATACAAATAAAATAATAATTAAAAAAAGTGTTAGTAAGTCAATTTTTTGAGAAGCATATTTACTTTGTTTACTTGAGCACTCAGGGCAATGGAAATAGGATAAGCCTTCTCTTGTTTCAAAAGCTTCAAATGAAGGCTGAATGTCTTGTGTTCTATAAAATAGAAATTAAATGCTTATTCCTACAAGCGAAACTCTCAACTAAATTTTGTTACTAAATACTTAGGTTGCAGTAATTTTCATGCAAAAATTATTTCAGATTTCTCAAATTGATTATTAATCCTGTAAGTCAGTGGGTCTCAAGTGAGAACTACATGGCAACATTATTGGAATTGCGTGAATGAAATAACATACTCACACCAAAGACATTTGATTTGGTTGTATAAATTTTACATCACACATTACATTATTAATTTGAAATAAAACACCATTCAATATTGTTATGAAATGGCCAGTTACAATAAGATAGCTTTCCCGCAAAGTGGGTTTAGGGTTGCCAGAAAATGGCAAGGGAAGGCTGGGTTGCCATATCTGGTGACAAGCCATAGGCAGATGAAGAACATTCTGGAACGAATTCTTACCGGTTTCATCGAGAATGTTTTCAATGGCAGGCCAAAAGCTATATAAACCCTGTCTGTATGCAGAGTAGCAGTCTAGTCAAGTGTCTTGTTAGTGGATTGTGAAGTGCATCGAGTGTATCGCGAGTTCGTGCATCGAAAGTGTGCATCATTGACACTATCAAATGCATCGCGAGTTGTAGTGTGGAGAGTCTCAAGAATACATAGAGTTCAGAGATAATGATATAATTTATATATATGGTAATTAATTTATTTAGCATTTTTAAGTTTATTTATTACTATACGTTGCAATTATTTTCCTTAGTATAATAGTTACACTCTTTTCATTTATTAAAATAACCAATTTTAAGATCCTAAAAAAATTATATACTGGATGCAGGCCTAAATTGAAATCACTCAGCTATTTGTGGCTATTATAATTAGAGAAAATTAGTGAATATGATATAATTTATATATATGGTAATTAATTTATTTAGCATTTTTAAGTTTATTTCTTACTATACATTGCAATTATTTTCCTTAGTATAATATTTACACTCTTTCTTTTCATTTATTAAAATAACCAATTTTAAGATACTAAAAAAATTGCACAATAAAAAACATAGCAAAAAGTGGGATCCAATTTTCAAGTAAAGATAGCAGCATTAAGTTAAATTTATTTATAACAAAAGTGGTTTGGGAATAATAAGTAAATTTTTAATACCAAAAAGAAAAACACTAATACAAGTGATACTTACATGTAGAAGCATTCAGGACAATAAAGATGAATTAAATCCTCAAAAGAAGTTATATCAGGCTTAAATCCAAGCACTACAGCAAATATCCTAAATTTGAAGGGTCCACTATGTTTCACTACCTCTTCAATTGAAGAAGGCCTGATATTTGAGTGATCATCAGTTGCTGAAAGGCATGAGAAAATATAAATTGAAAAAGAATAATTATATAAAGTGCTATTTCGGCTGTAAATGGAATATATTCTTTAATATAAAAATATACCAGGTGATTCAAAAGTGACAGAAAAATTTAATAATATAAAAAGCATAGGAAGTACTAGAATACATTTTTTACAAAAATGTACAAAAAAACATCGGATTTCTTGTAATGTAATTGCCAGAAGGGTCACTTTTTTAAGCATCAGATGGCCCCCATAGTGGTCTTGGAAAAATGGCATTTTTTGTGGACTTCCTGATGATCACTCAAGATCATCTTGAAGACGCATCTTTACAAAATTCAATGTATATAGCAGGAGTTGCCAAACTTCAAGACAACAGGAGCAGTATGGTAGATTTCATGAATGTTTGAGAGCCATAAGTCTAAATTTATATTGTTTCAAAAATAATAATAAAAGTTTTGAAAATAAAAACCTTTTAAATTTTAAGTAATAAGAAAATTTTTTAAGTAATCATTGTATTGCACATAACTGACATTTCTCAAAATTATATCTCGAATCATTCTGATAATTCTAGACATAGATAACTAGTACTAATAAATCTAGTGTTCATGCCAGGTTATGTAAACGCTTCAAAGAGCAGATATTCAAATTTTCTACTAGTTGAACTCTTTAGTCATAACTGTTTAATTTTGACCTGCTTTTCAAATACAAGGTAAATCAAAACTAAGGGTACAGAAAAAGACAAAAACATACATGTGACTATTATAATGAATTTATTTTACAAATACAGATATAACATGAACATATACTCTCTATATTTCCATGGACATACACAGATGTTTAACGTGGAGGCCTTTTGTGAAATGGCAGATGTCTACACGATAGTTTAGTTCCTTGAGTTTTAGCCAAACAGATGTAGAGATATATTCTAAATTATTAATTATTGGACTTATAATGGCAATCAAATGATTTAGCATCTTTTCTTAAATTTCTGAATAGAATAATTCAAAAGAAAGTTTAAAATAAATACTTTCTTATTTTAGTGTCAGCTTAATAATTATACAACTGTGTATAGAAAATAAATCTGAAATGGTTAGGTTAGGTTATTCAATTATGGCAAAGCACACGAGGGCTATCTGCCTAAAGGGAGGGATGCCTTCATGGAGGACTTTCTAAGGGAAACTGGCTCGTATACACGTTACACATGGGGAAAACCACGAAAACACCCATGCAGCCAGCCCGTTCGCAGGATTCGAACCTCGGACCGAACTACCAGTGTTCAGCGTCTTTACCGCTCGGCCGCTGGTGGGCCTTTAAATCTGAAATGGAGTCTGTAGGTATATGAGGGTACTGTGACTTCAGAATATGAAAGATCAGACTTACAAGCAAAACACTCACAGGATAAACTTTAACTAAATTTCACACTTTCACATGAAATTTATATGATCAAGCAGTGGATCACAGTACAACTTTCTATTAAGCTCCTAAGCTTTCGTGAAGGATGTGCCAGATGTACATGATGATCGAAAATTAGGAAGACAAAAAATATTAATAGATTAATAAACTATAATGCTGGCATCAGAGTTTGGCAACCGCTGCTCTAGCAGTAAATGGCAGTATTAAGGGGTGAAAAATTTTAGAAAAACTGGGCAGTGAAAAGTGCTGGCTCTAACAGGATTGCCATTCAAACAGGAGAATAAAATTCCTCGACTTTTCCAGGTTTGTTTTAAGAAAATTCCAGTCCATCCACGTAGTGCGCGTTGGCTACGCTTTAGGGGTAAATTAATTACAGAACCACTTGAAAACACAAAAATTACATATGACTTACATGCGTGCACACACACACACACACACACACATATTCATATATATATATAATCCTCAAAGTATTACTATTATAACTATAATAGGAATTGTTTTCCCCACTGAAGACTGAGATTAGAATCTGCCCAATCTTGATTAAAAAATTTTTTTTTTTTTTGCAGACATTTTGCAGCTAAATGAAAGAAAGAAATCTATTTAATGATATTTTAAAATAAATTCAGGTATTTTATATTTATTTAGCAGCATACATAAGCAAAAAATATGTGCATTAAATTTCGTGATAGCATGTTATCATACTGCTAGAATTAGTTCCAGGATTATGCCAGAGAAATTTGCCTGAAATTTGAAAGTATTATTAACTAATAATAAATAAATTTAGAGGAAAGAAGCCACATTAAATGGTATGAATAACATTAAAATAAAGAAAAACATGTCATTAGACGACACTTTCGTAATGTGTGGCCTCCCAATCCCTGGACCTCAATCCATGCGATTTTTGGCCTTGGGGACATTTGAAACATCTGGTAAGCTAGCATTTCAAGCCACATGCTGAACATTTCCCAGCATGCATTTTGGCCAACTGTGGAACATGCCATGTTGCGATTATAGATTGTAGCTGAAAATTATGCCATCATGTGGAACATGTCTTTTTGTAACAAAATTTGTAAATTGTAAAACTATTGTACAGGTGTGACTAAATATATAATTTATTAATATATTACCCTCTGGTGATATGCTATTTGTAACTATTTTTTTTTTTCGAAAGAAATTCTCATTCCTTTATCAAGTCTGTCACAAAATTTCACAATTTTCTGATCATTATTTTGCTTGTAGGCATCTTTGAAACAGGGCTCTTTAGTTATAGACACCCTGTATTATTGTGCTGTTTGTCACGTTTTCTGCACTTTTGAACAAGGTGATTCATTGATGCAATCTGTGACTCTAGAAACAATTCCTTCAGTTTTACAAATGCTGATGAATTTTTGGTTATTCTTTGAATAAATACAACAATTTATTTATGGTAAAACTGTTCATACAGTACTTTTCTTTCTGAATGATAATAATTCTTCTAAGGTGATTGACAGTCACATTATCAGACTGTTCAATTCATTTTCCATTCATTCTGTTTTAATAAACAAAATGAATCTATAATTTTTAACCAATTCTACAATCAATTTACCTATATTTCAGTACTTACAATTTAAAATACTAGCAACAGGCTATTTTTAATATATATTCATTAAGATTTATCTAGCTATTTATTCAATGAATGAATTATCCTTATGGAAGTGGGAAAAATATATATTTTTGAATTCTCTACATAAATCAAAATATATCACTCTATAACAAGTTCAGATAAATTTATAATACATTTATCACATTATGATACAATTAAGTAAATTTTTCATTTTTATCTTTGCTTCATACTCAAATTTTTGTTCAAATGCAATCATTTCAAGACGAGGACAGTTTTAGGATTTAAAAGCCATTTAATATATTTTTTGTTTTATTATTTAATGTTCATTAATAGGAAATTTTAATGACAAGTGTAACATCCTAAATAAATTTTTAGTGTAATTCCATAAAATATTGAAAAATAAAATAACTGATTATCCACATACTGATAACTTAGCAAATTTTTGAGCTGCATATAAGCAAATCAAATAACATACTAGATACTGTTGGTACAGAAGTCCACCATTCTTCTTGGCTTGATGCAGAAAAGGTATGGAATATTTTTGTATCAATTTGGCTTGATAAATTGACTAGTAGAGAAGAACAATCCAAGAGTTAAAATAACATGTTTCTAATGGCAACTTATAAATATAATAATTGCATATAAGCTGTAACTTAAATTAAGCATATGGAAATGCATATTGTAATACAAATAATTTTAAGTAAATGGAAAAAAATCACTGCAAAAAATAAGATTTTCCGTCAAATACTTCACATCTTAAAGTATAGAAATATTTATATGAATAACTTAAAAATTTTTATTATATTAGTCTGAAGATATTAAATGACAAACATCTTATTTAGTTATTTACTTGAAAATGAATGAATGATCACCATAGAATCAGAAGGGAGGATTCACATTCCTATCTTTACTTGAAAAGATTTAAAAGAAATTATTTTAGCAAAATCATATTTATAAAAAGCAAGTAAAATAAAGTAAGTATTTTGAAATTTGGCATACTAAATGCAAATGAGCAAGACGAGTTTTGAAGGTTTTAACTGTACTTTCTTTCTTTGTTTTGAAGGTTTTAACTGTACCGACAAGTGAATGAAATCAAAACTCAGTGAGAAACGTAATCAAGGAAAGAGAAAGTTCTACAACAATGCTCTGTGAGAATAAGAAATGAACAATAAAATCTATTAATATAAGAAAGAAAAAACATAAAAAATGAAGTTACTTGGTGACTTTGGAAAAATACAGATTGTAATTTAAATCGAGATTGGATTATATAGTATAACAAACCACATGGGTAACGAATGCTATAAATTTTGCAAGAATTCATATCTGAAACAGAATCTTTAACTCTTTATTTCTATTCTTATCAATATCATGCATTAAGCTGTTGCTCAGTTTCTTGGATCTATAATAATGCCACGAAGAAGCATTGAAAAAGCTTCATGATACAAGCATTTTGGATGCTAATTATAATAGCAGAACATCTGATAGTGGTTCTGAAGTAAAATATTTTTTTTAGTATATTAGGTAAAAAATTATATAACAGCAATGTTGGAACCATACTGTTATTTATGCACATATAACATGAGCTAATGAGTGTGCTAAAATTACGGATGAGGCAGACAAATTAGCATAAAATCAGAAAAAGGCAACAGAATGGATTGAAAGACCAATCAGGATATAGATCTGGGACCAGTACAGTAAGCTATGTGCATACATAGCACATGATGAAGAATGTTGGAAGGGTATACTCTTCCATGAAAGAGTGATAAAGGGTGTTGGAAGGGTCTAATAAACCTGTAGAGTATTTCAAATGGCAGGAACAGCTGTTCAAGCTATTCCTGAAGTATTCAGCAATGTTTGCCCATGAACAGAAATGGCTTACTAACAAGAAGAGGTAGAGAACAGACAGGGTTAAGGCGACAGTGAACAACAAAGACAAGGAGAATTTTTGTTAAAATCTTTTGTATTGGGCTGGTTTGTTGGCAAAGCACTCAGGCAGCTTAAACGTTTTTCAGTTTAGATCAAAAGCACCATGGAATATGGAATGCCAGAATTTTATACCATTCTTCTACTCAACAAGACTTCAGATAAACAACTTTTAAATTATAAGGATTTTACATTTGTTATGTCGTGAGCAAATCATTCTTACTTTTCACACCTGACTACAGCTGGCTGTGACATAGCAATGAATACTCAACATCTACAAATTTAAATACCATTCCAGAACTTTGATGATGTATTTAATATAATTCTAATCACATTTTATATTTGCAAATTATATATAACCACAAGAGCATAAAATTGCCCTTATCTGAAGAATGAGAATAAGTCCAGCGTAACTTTTACTAAACTTGAGACAACTTTTGTCATTTAAATATCACAAAACCTAAACATAGGTGTCCTCATCTTCTAAAATGCAGCTAATTTGATAAATATCACTGTCCACAGTGGATTCCATTTCATTCACACCCAAAACTCAGTTTCGTAATGCCAAAGTCTCATCTGCCGAATTTTCAGGCTTCCAAAATAATTATCTTGAATATATGCACTGTTGCCATACCAGCAATGCATATACTTTCTACTACAGTTGTTGCCAGACATATTCTCGATGTATGTGAGAGGCACAACATCCTCCCACACTGATTTTCTCAAAATCAGCCATTGCACAAAATGTTCTAACATTACAATAAGACACAAAACCAATACAAATGCATTACGTTAGGAACACATAAGAGAAATTTGGTTAACATGCAATATATATGATGGAGCATACTAAAATGAGATAAAAAAAGAATTAGCCTAAAACAATTACAGTCATTGCTAAACAAAAAGGATATAAGTCCAAAAAGTCTATATTGTACATTTTGTCTTAAGATTATGCCCTTAATTTTAAGAGTCTGCTGTATCTAGATCTGTTTTCAGTTGCCAGGGTTAGCAGAGGATCTTTGGTAGCTGAAACCTCTAGTGGATACACTTTATTGATTGGTCTTACCAAATATCCACTGCTTGTTTTTACCTGTAACACTCTTGCAGTGCCATCTCTACTACAGAATATTTTAATAATTTTGCTCATTGGCTACATTACAAGTTTTTTATTATCTAGTTCTATGAGGACTATGTCCCCCACCTTTAGGTTTCGACATGAAACGCTGGCCTTTTGCACTAGTTGGGCCAGATAGTCCTTGCGGAAGCGACTTCTCAGTTCTTGTCTCAAAGTATTGCAGTAATTTACATGCACATTCAGTTTCTGGGAATTGATGTAATCAAGTTCTGGTACGCCCACTTGTTTTATGTCTTGTAAAAACAGAGACAGTGTCAGAGGTACAAGCTCTTTTGAATCATCATAAATGCACATTAAAGGACGGCTGTTTAATGTGGATTCAACATCATACAGGACTGTCAGTAACTCCCCGAAATTCGTCGACGATATCCCTAAAATTTTTTCTGCAACAGAATTTTCGTCTGGAGTAAACTCAAAGTCTGGCCGTACTTCTGGAGAGCCTTTCAGAAATTTGGGGCCCTCCCACCAATTGCATTGCCGTAAATGTTCAGGAGTACAACCACGAGATGACACATCTACCGGATTCAAATTCCCAGGGATATGTCTCCAACATTACTGTTTTGAGAATTTCTGAATCTCCTTTACTCTATTATTTACAAATACACCCCAGTTTTTCTCTCGTTGTATCCAGCTAAGAGCCACAGTAACGCCTGTCCAGTAATATATCGGGATATCAACTAAGTACAGGGCTTCAACAGTACCTTGCCAAGCGTGAACCTAGAACACAAGCTAGCAACTCCAAACCTGGAATATTATTTTCTTTAAGGGCGATACGTGTGATTTTGCTATGACACATTTCATGAAATGTGTTCTTCCTTACTCCTTAAGAAAATGACGATTGCATAAGCGGCTTGACTGGCATCGAAAAAGATGTATAGAGTCCATGAATCCTTATTTCCATAACCCATGCGACGAGGTAATTTACGGCGGGAAAGTCTAGACAACCTCTTATGCCATCTTATGAATCTTGTTTGAAGTTCTTCTAGTAATGGCATATCCCAGTTCGATTTTGTTGTCCAGACCTCTTGAAGAATTAATTTTGCAAGTAATATGATGGGCACAAAGAAACCCAGCGGGTAAAAAAAAGCACGAATTACAGACAATAGTTTACTTTTTGATAAGTCTCTTTTAACAATTTCCCTTCGGATGGATATTGTAAGGCTGTCATCTCATCGGTCCCACTGCAAGCCTAGAACTGCGGAGACTGGATCACTGTCTTCAGCTGCTAGCTCTTGATCATCATACGGATTAGAAGTCCACATCTGAAGATCCATTTTGGCTTCTGCCATAATATTAATCGACTGGCTCATAAAAAATTTTAGCTCTTCGGCATCAACGACTGACGTGACATAATTGTCAACATAAAATGATTTGGCAAGTTTTTTTCACAACAGCTTTCAGGTGGAGCATTCAGGTGCAACATGGGACAAATAAAATGAAATCACGGCTGCCAATAAATAGGAGCTACTAGTTAACTCCAAAACAACCCTCTTGTAATGAAATACTTCCCAGCCGGGCTTATAGAATATCGCTTGAGAATTTTTGACCCATTCCTTGTTCCCCCAAATAAGGCATGAGTTAAATTCTCAGAGGAAATGCTTTTCAGATTTAAAGCTTCAACTGTGGATTGTAAAACATAAGATCACTGAGATCCACAATTCAAGAGGCACCTGACCCTCTTCTTTACATTATCTGCAACTACTTCAACCATTAAAGTCATAAGAGTGACTTCATTCACACATAAAGGAGAGGACATTGTACTTTGTACTATTACTGACTCTTTTTGCTTTGCGTTATTCTCCACATTATTCTCTGATACCTCCGGACATAAAATTATAAAGTGAAATTGCCTACACAAATAGCACTGAATAAACTGTGGACACTGCTTCACAAAATGCCGTGGTTTAAGACCAGCGAAGACAGCATTTTAATTCTCTTAATTTGTCTAATCTTTCCTTTAAGCAAATTGATTGAGCTACAAAACATTGAGCATTCTTTATTTTTGTGAGATTTTTTGCAAAAAACGCATTTTTATTCTCTAATAGCAAATATATTTGCTGCGTTCGCGATTGATTTTTTGGTCTTAACTTTTACATCTTTAGAATGTTCATCGTGTGAAGTAGAAGAAATTTCAAATCCAGACCTGGCTAGTTTAACTCTCTGCTCTCCTTAAAAATATTTTCGCAAAAATTCCAGGAGACTTGAGATATGTGATTCCTGATTACTGAACAAAATGCTTCTCTTCCATACTCGAAGCATCTCAGCTGACAGGCAAGACTCGACCATGGGATATAACCGGGACACATTAGTATCTAGAGCTAAACCTAAAGACTCTAGAGATCTGAGGTGGGACTCGATTTTGTCAAACAGGGAGACTAGCAGCAAACGATCCTTTCCCTGTAAGCGTACGTTTCGGATAATTAATTTTAACAATTCCCTCACATATATCTCAGTTAAAACTTCCTTGTTGCTAAAATGATCCTTAAATTCAGAAACAGCTTTTGGGTAATTTTCAGCTGTTAAAGGATAACTATCTATCAACTCACTAGCCCGAGTTCTTGGTAACATTGATTGAGTTAAATAATGGAATTTGTCAATGTCATTAAGTTCCTTATCCTCATGGATTTTCTTAAATTAACCTCAAAATGTAAGGTAACTTAATAATTGCCCATCGAATTTTTTATTTAAATTTTTGGCAATTTGTACCGTTTTTCATTAGAAGCGCTTATGCTACTATCCGTGTTAGAACTACGGTCATCCGGATTATCTATACTGCCGATTAAGCATGATAAATTCATCTGGATATTTCTTGCAGCTTATAACTTCTGGTTCTAGATCATCCTCAGCAGCTTTCCCCTTAATTAATAAATCCAGTAATTCTGAATTGTAAGACTTAGCAATTATCATTTGTAATGTCACAATTTTATCTTTTAATACAGCTTTATTTGCTTGAACATCTTTACAAAGTTCATTCTTTAGAATCTTAATCATCCTAGTGAAAGCACTGTGTGCTGTTGCATGCTCTTTCTTTAGCATGTCAACATCCATTTTTTTCTTTAAGTGCAGACCCACTTAAAACCCAAAATCTGTAATTTTATCATCATTCTGACAAATCCTCAAAATCGTTACTCAGCAATTGTAAAAGTATAACTCAAATATAACAAAAATGAACAAAAATAGGTCATAACATTCATATACAATAAATCAGAATTAATTCGAATACTATTACAAAATTCAACATTGCAGATGATAAAACGCATAACTTTTCCAAAGACTTAAATTAATATTTATTTCTATGATAATATAATATGACAAACATAATACTTTCTCAACTATATTAATATAACAATCCTAGCACATTCTTATCAGGATTCGTATCCTGGCTGGTTCGCCATTTTGTTATGTCGTGAGCAAATCATTCTTACTTTTCACACCTGACAGCTGGCTCTGACATAGCAATGAATACCCAACATCTACAAATTTAAATACCATTCCAGAATTTTGATGATGTATTTGATATAATTCTAATCACATTTTATATTTGCAAATTATATATAACCACAATAGCATAAAATTGCACTCATCTGAAGAATGAGAATAAGTCCAGCGCAACATTTACTAAACTTGAGACAACTTTTGTCATTTAAATATCCCAAAAGCTAAACATAGGTGTCCTCATCTTCTAAAACGCAACTAATTTGATAAATATCACTACTATCCCCAGTGGATTCCATTTCATTCACACCCAAAACTCGGTTTCATAACACCAAAGTCTCGCCTGCCAAATTTTCAGGCTTCCAAAAAAACCTTGAATATATGCGCTGTTGGCAGACTTATTCTCAATGTATGTGAGAGGCACAACATCCTTAATTAACCAATTATTAAAATTTAAACCTTTACTGTAACTTCTTCTTTCTATAGTCCTCAACAGAATGTAAATTAGTTGTTAGAGAATTTAAGTTGACAGTTAGAATGTTTTAGTGTTTTAGCAACCTTACCTGCAGTTATGTCCTGTCGCCAGCTCTGCCAGAGATTATTCTGGCTTTAGCCATTTTTCTAGCCATGTCAAAAATGCACCAATTAAAACATCTGAGCCAGCTTAAATAGACCATTTTTTTGTGGTCTCTAATTATATTACTTGAATTTAATTTTTAAACTACATTATTTTAAATGCCCACAAGTCTAAGAATTTTGTTCGTAAATACAGTGGTGCCTATTGTTAAATTTAAGAATTAATAAAAAGTTTATTTCAACTTTCAAGGGACTTTTTTTGTCTTAATTCAGATTGCAGGAATAACTCACTTGTCAGTCTAATAGGGTCTCATATTGAAGGCGTTGTAGGGTTCAGTGAATTATGTGTAGACAGAAGTTTGATGAAAGGAACTTACAGAAGGTTATCTTAAGGTTAACAGAAGCTTTAAAATTATTGTATCTGAAAAAGGTGTTAAATTTTACATGAGAAAAAGTTGAGGTGGTTGGCAAAATTTATGGTGATTACTAAGATAAATCTAAAAAGAGTTTCAATAAAAGGAAAGTGAGAGTTGATAAGCAGAGACCTTTCCAATAGGTAGGGGTGCTGTGAGTCCGGAGATGAGTCATTCTAAAATAATAAAATATTTTCTCAGATTCAATTAAATATGGTACTAATTAAAAAGTCTCATTTCCAAATATCTATATCGTCCTAAATGGAATCTTGTCAGATGCCTTACCTGAATCCTGTCAAATGGATACAGAGGTGTGGAGCAGTTTTTTTGGGAACAAAAAAAAATAAAAAAAAAAAAAAAAAAAAAAAAGAGAGAGATAGAGAGAAACTAAAAAAACATATTGCTTATCTGATATTACAAGAGCCAAAGTCATAACAGCACAAGGAAAACACAGTGAATGCATAGGGCAAGTGACTTTGACTGCACAAGTTGAAAATGAGCAGCATTTATTTTCTTGGCGGGGTTTTTAAAGAAAAACTTTGTGCTTGTTTGCTGTTAAACCACTTTTTTTAAGCAAACATATTTTGTGGTTGGATTTTTTTAAAAACAGCTTGCGCACAAACTAATTTTCAAGAAAACTTTATACAGTTGGATGTGAACAGGTTAAAGGAGAAAAGAGGTACAGCAGCCAACTTTCGACTTGAAGGATTTGCCTCCAGAATAAAAAATAAAGAGGAACAGCTGGTAATGAATTTTTCAGATTTATTTGTTGGCACCTCGGGGTTAATGCATGTAGTAAGCCACTCGATCGAAACAAGAAATAACCCCCCCCCTCCATCTAGAGAAAAATCTTATTGCTAAAAGTTAAACAAGAGTTTATAAGAGATTTGAAAATACTGAAAAACAGAGTAGCAATTTCCTGTTCTTCGGAATCTATTTTCAGTCTTCATTTATAAAAGAGAAAAAACCTGACAGTGCTTACTGAATGGTCAGTATTACGAAGCCACCCGAGGCTGCCATCAGCTGGTGATGAAATTGCAGTAGAAGTTAGAGAAATCCTTTCTCATCAATTTCAAGTACTGCCCTTGGCTTCTTCAATGTCCAACTCAGCTGAAGATCGCATAAGATTTGACTCTCATTCTGAATTTGGATCTAGATCCATCTTTTCTTCACCCCGACCGCTTTACAATAGATGAAGAAAATTTACAATAGAAGAAAATTCATTAATGTAAGAAAGCCAATCACATGAAGTAGGAGTAGATCATTGGACACATAACTTTCAAAAATGGGATGCAAAGAATACCATCCATTTTCTACAAGACGTGAAATTTAAAGTGCTGATAAACTTTGTCCGAATCATAATTTGCCAAGTTGAAAAACTTTACCAAATTCGCTATTGCTCAGTCATTAAAATGAATTGGTACTTAAAATTAAAAATGATTTGACCAGTATCATTTTATTTCAAGCCATTTATTTGACTTTGGACAGGTGGATAAATATTAATAACCTTAATCTTTAGGTGCTTATGGCACATTTTACATATGAAAGTTCAAAATTAAACCATATCTGTTATAATGCTCATAATTCAAAGATAGGCACACTGCAAAGAATATTTCCAGTTTTGTCAATGCTGTTGTAAGAAAACTTGATATGCATTTGAAAACTGCAGCCGTAGTCACTGACGACATTTCAAATATGAAATCAGCCACTACTATTTTAAAGTTTCCACACTTGCAATGCTTATTTAACATTATTAGGTTGTCGATACAGAAAACTGTTGACATAGTTAAACAGACAGAGATGTATTTTAGAAAAAGTTCATTTGCTTTAAACAAACTTGCTGAAATGCAGCAGAATTTAAAGAAAGATAAACTCAAAACAAGACATACCTAGTAAATGGAATTCTACCTATGATATGTTAAAAAGTTTTTTTTAAGCAAAGAACTTATAATTTCTTCCCTTGCTATATTAGGCGAAAAATAATTTAATCTGTCAGGTTAGATTGAAATATTATGAAACAGGCAACAAAAGTTTTAAAAGCTATTGAAGAGGTAGTATATGAAGCATCACCAGAACTGCTTCTCTTTCTAAAATACAAATAAGATTAATTACAGATGAAAGTTTACAAAGACAGGAATAAAGGCATGGGGTTGTTACAAGAAATACAGTTGTTAATTAATGGTATATGAAAGGGTTGTAAGAATAGTTTACGCTAATCTCTAACAATGAGCTACTGATGGAACGAACTTTCGTAGATGCCCACTTTAAAAAACAGGTTTTTGCTGATGATCTGAAATATGGAGAATGTTATAATAATGTTGCAAGTAAACTTTAAGTGTGCAATATCACATGCCCCAAATACAACAGTCAAATCCAACTGTAACATCTAGTGAGAACTTTTCCATATGGAAGAAGTTTGATGAAACTATAAATAAACTTGAAGGAGCACAGGACTCCGGATCTACTTCAAAGTGGAATTATATAAATATTTAGTGGAGAATCTAGAAGTAATGACACTTTATTGTGGTAGGAGTCCTGAAAGCTAATATATCCCATAGTGTATGAACTTTTTCTAAAAACGCTTACGCATCCTGGCTATTTAGTGCTCAGTGAACAAATCTTTTTGAAAGCAGGCCTACGTACTTCAGTATGATATATGTACTGAGAAAAGAAATTATCTCTCATTGGGAATGTTAACTAAAATTATGTTCATAAATCAAAACCTTGATTATTTTTTTCTAGTAGACTGGCATATTTTATTAAATTTTCAGTGTTGAGTATTTTTATATCATATTTTTTTGTAGTGCTGATAGTTCTAGTGTTGGTGTTTTGTAGTAGTAACATAGTATCAATTATAGTGATAAAATGAAGTAAAAAAGTGAGTTAAGTTTTCATTATTTTTCAACTTTTTGAACATTTTTTAATTCTAGAATTTTATTGTTAGTTACATGTAGAAAGGTGCTTTTACAGAAGCTCAAAACTATAATTGAAAGAAATTAGGGTGTCAGCGATTTGACTGAATTGATTCCACCGATCCCACTTCTTGTCATGTTCTTTCTGCTTTTCCTCTATCTTTGCACACCACTCTTGATCCACTGCTATTCCGAGCATATTCATCAAGGTCATTGTTAGTGAGTAGTAAATCATAAAAAAAGAACTGATTCACTTCAGAGAGCAGACGGTTCTGATCTGATCTCTTAAAGGTGTGATTCTGCCCATCTCTAACCTAAATAGCATAAAAGCCACATTTCTTAATGAAATCATAGGAATTGATCTGTAAGGCCTTTACCCACATAATGAAAAAAATAAAAGCAAATATTTGCTTGTGATTGTTGATCATTTTATGAAGTTGATAAAATACTTCTCCTCAAAATGGCATCTGTGAAAATTATGGCAGATTAATTTTTAAACAAATTTATATTAAAATATGCAGCTTCAATAAAGGTAACTTCAGACAGTGGTTTGCAGTTTATAAGTTAAACTTTCGAAGAAATGTGTACCAATCTTGATATAAAGTATTTTAAAATGGTCCCTGATCAACCACAATCAAATATTACAAAGCAGGTCAACAGAAATATAATTAAAATTTTCTGCAGTTATGTGAGAAACTACCATGAATGTTGAGATAGCTGTGCAATATAATAGCCTATGTAATAAAATCAGCTAAACACGATACCATTTTTATACCAAGACAGAAGGAATCCAAGATACATTATGATTGATGTTCGTTCTTTCTGTGCTGTTTCTTAGTTTTGAGCAGAAGCACATGTTTGGGTGCTTCCAGCCACTCCTATACTTCCATACTGTCTGAATCTTAAGATTCAGACAACATGTCTTCAAAAGAGCTACTGCTTTGGTTTCTACTTTTATTAAATATTTCAGGAGAGACATTTTTTTCTTTGCTTTGAATTACTATTTCTTTCTTTCTTTCTTTTTTTTCTTTTTTCTTTTTTTTTTTTTTTTTTTTTTTTTTTTTTTTTTTTTTGGTATTACATGAGTTGGATTTTCCTTTTTCTTACTGCTTATGATCTGCTGGCTTTTAGTTGGTGCATTTGACAGTTGGTAGGACTCATTGAAGTTTGGGTGGCAATTGTACAACTTGATGTAAGAGCACTGGCGAAAGACATATATCATCAAAGCTGTGTGCTTTGAACTAGCCTTCTGGCTTCAGCATAAGTGACGTTCCTAGTAATTTTTGCAGACTGAACTTCTTTTTCTGATTTCCATTTTGGGTATGAGTGAGAAAATGTTGGGTGCAATTTCTTTGGTGCAGGGCGTACAATTTTCACAATCATGGCCGATCTTTGACGATCAGGCACATGTCAGGCTGCCATGACAGAACATCTTAGAAAGGCCGAAATGCATTGGAAGCATCACATAGGGTTTGAAATATAAGATTTAACAGGACAATTTAGGTATCCAGTCTTAATATTCTTAGGCAGATCAGGCGAAAGGTCAGGACCATGTGTTTCTAATTTATCAACTGACCTTCCTTATGGATCTTGATCCACTTAGCACCACAGATATTTTGATCAGAAAGCTCGGATATGATCTCTTCTTCAGAAACAAACAGAAGGCCGACTTCCAAAATTACACCTCGACAATATTTCAGTGTTTCGTGTGCTGTTACAATGACAGTGACTCGCCCAAGGCTGGTTATTCAAAGTAAGGAAGCAAGCTGAAGTTGTATCAATAAACAAGTCTCCAGAATGGAAACACTTTATATTTCTTGGCTCACAAATACAGGAATGAATGTACTTACTCATTATCAAAGGAAATAACTTTTTCAGCTCACTAGAAGGACTAGAGGCAACAAAGTAGCATGGACAATTGTTAGAGTTATTCACATTTGCATTGGTATATACCTTTTTAACACTAGATTTTTCAGATGATTCGAAATTGGGAAGACGTGACTAGATTCTGGATTTTTCATTAAATATATGTTTTTAGTTGCCATGCTGGAAAGCAGAAAGATTTGGGTCCGGCTGCTCCACCCACCACGGGAACACAGATTCCTGTGTGGCTAATCAGACCTATACACAAACTGAAGCCTGACAGTCAGATTTTCTGAAAGCAGGTACTCCCGACAGCTTATCCTGAAGCCACAGACACAAAAGTTGGGAAAGCAGCCAATTGATACTGTAAGGACAATAAGGTGCCTCCTGTTTAGCTGAAGCAAGAGACCAACACCCGTGTGTTGGGGACAGTACCTCACCCCTCAACTACCAGGACCCTCCTTTTTAGTTACACGGGTCTCCACACATGGCAAACGTTATCAATTTTCTCGCCACCTAAAGCTAGAAGCCAGAGCTATAGCAGCCTCCCATGATGAGCCCCAACCTCTAAATGAGGAAAACCACAAGGGAGAGAAATAGGAGACAAAAGGAGCTAAGAGGAGGGAAAAAGGAAAAGAAGCTAGATTATTGGGGTTCCAGGATCGTAAAACCTTTCTCAGAAAGATGATGATCTCCTGAAGGGCTGGAGTACCTTGGGATTGCCACACCTGTACTTACAAAAGTGAGCCCCTGAGAGGGGACAGCGTAAAGAAAAAGATTTGAATTGTAAAAGTTATTCTTGTACATACATATTCTGTATCTTAAATATTCTTTGCAAAACTATTCCTTCCCCCAGAATCCTGTAAGATGATGTAATACAAACTCAGTGATGAATTTGGCAATGCAAATTTAAATGCAGTTTAAATATAACGGAAAACGTAAATTTAGGCATAAGGATTAATTTTAACTTAAATGAAATTTTGTAAGATTGGTTCATGCTTTTACATTTCAAAATTTTAAAATCTTATCCAAGGTCAATAAGACTTTCGTTTTTGATTAGTTTAAATTCTGGTGGGGAAAAATATTATGATTTCATGTTAATTAACCGATTATTATGATTTAAACCTTTACTGTAATTTCTTTTTCTGTAGTTCTCACTAGAATGCAAATTAGTTGTCAGAGTATTTAAGTCAAGGGTTTTGAATGTTTCTTTTGGTAATCTTATCTGCAATTACATTCTACTTCCAGTTCTGACAGAGATTATTCCGGCTTTAGCCATATTGCTACTTGATGCTAAAACCAAGCTATTTAAAATATTTGAGCCAGCTTAAGTAGACTAATTTTCTGCAGTCTTCTTGTAGGTTATTTGATTCTGATTTTCAACTATCTTATTTTTAATACCCACGAGAGCCGGAGAAAGTAAAGTGGTACCTTCTGTTAATTAAGAAAAGCTACCTTTATAAGACTTTATCATCTGCAATTTTTAAGCATATAAATTCCTTTTCCCAAATTCTTAAATTTTATTAATAAAAATTTTAATTTTTATGAAAAATTAAATAAATTTCACAAATTATATTTTATCATATGAAAGGTACAAAATTAAATTTCATATAAACAGAAAATACTTACGTGGATCATTCACAAAAAACCGCATTTCCAAGGGTGTCTTGTTACATGTTGGATCTAAATAATTAAAATTGTTCCTTTAAGCATAATACTTACAAAGTAAATTTGCAATACAAGGTTTAAATTTTTATAGCATACAATACGAAAATATAATTTTATAAATATTCCTTGACTACAGGTATTAATGTATAAAATTTATAAACTACTGAATTTCTGAATATATGCCAATTAGGTATTATTTCTGAATATATGCCAATTATGTATAAATCAAAAGATATGATTTAGCTGCAAAAATACAGCCAGAATTGAAAACCCACATATCAGATGAATTAAAACTTATAAATCTGGCTCTACGTCATTAAAAATTCATATAACTGGTTATAAATTCTCAAATGAGCTGAAGGTGAGTGGCATGTCCTCATCTATTCAAAAGTAAGACAGAAAGGATCATTAAAAAATGTTGTACTAATTATGCTATTAGATGAACTGAAAATTATATTTATGATAACAATATTAAAGATGAAATGGATGATGATGCCATTCACACACAGTTTCTGTAACACTGAGAGAGAACTTCCAAAAATTGCTAAAAAAATTTAACTCAGCTATCAATATTCAGAAGTTTGATTAATCCATATAAGGAATAAATTAAATAAATATATAGTATTTTTTCAATTAATTTCAGTTATTAATTTTTTTTTCAATGGCTGATTTTTGTGATGGAATTATTTGTAAGCCACGTGAAATTCATATGTCAATAAGTCAATTCCCAAACTTAAGTAATAAAAAATTGCTAAAACTTCACGGCTTATATGGAAATGTATGGTTGTTATTTTAGCTGGTTTTGCCTAGGTAACTATGGTAGTGCCAGCAAAGGCAAATTAGCAGATATAAAATCAAAATTTACTCTTAGAATTCTTTTCAACTTTCACATTGTTAAATAATTACTTTAACAGTCTACTTAATTATTCTGCCAGGCTTCTAAGAGCTGCCAGAGTATCTTCAAACTAAAGTTGTGACTATCAGAATAATTTGTAATGAAACTTTATTTTCTTGCTTGAATAATGTTTTAATTAAATGCTATGCTTTATTTTTACTGCTCAAGTTGTTTTGATCTCAAAAGAATAAAGTTAATGACTTCACATAATGTGCTGCAAAACATACGCCATTTGTTGTAAACAATGCTTTCTAGCAGTATCATTTACTGTCCTTATTAAAAATTTATGGGTGTTTCTAACAGCAATGCATATGCAGATTTCTTAGCATTTGTTAGAACTGAAATGCTAGATGCTTGATGGTCTATGTTCAAATTAGCCCTTACACAGCTATGTGATATATTTTGAGCCACTAACTAGTGTTTGCATAATTTAGTAACAAACTTTCAAATAAATTTTCATTTTTTATACATTATTTAGAATTGAATGGAACATATTGAATTATAGCAAATCACACTGACTATCAACCTAATGTCATCTGCCATATCACATATTTCGGTCATCAGTCTAGTGTGCCTTGTTCTCCTTTTCCAAGGAAAATTGTCCTATATTCATATTGCATGCAAATAAATCTATGAAGACTTCAGGCAGGTATTCAACAGCTAAAAACAGAAGCCAGAGTGATGCAGTTTTCAGCTGCTAATTTGCCTCATAATAAAGATGTGGCAAATCAGTAATTTTAATTTTTAATTTTAATATCAGTCAAACTTTTCTTGCATGAAAATAAAAAATTCTTCTATCAAATCTTTGGCTATACTGAAATGGTTCCAGTTGTATAGTATTTTCAAATCTTCATTGCCGGTCACTAAATAAAATTACTACATCTCCACTATGATAATTTTTCTGGATAGTTAAGAATAGTGACTTACACTGAGGCTGAAGTCATCAGATGTTATAACAGATTGTTCAAAAGTGTCTTAACATTAATTCTGTCATTTTCTGTATTATATGTACACATTATTAAAGGAATTGTAAGAAAAAAGTAATTTATATCATGTAAATAAGTGGCTCCTAAACTGTGCTCAGTGTGCACTTCCCAAGGATTCAATGGCCACTCCAGAAAAATAAAATAAATAAAAATTGAATAAAATAAAGGAATAAGAGACCACTTAATCATTCTAAACCTACTAATTTCAAAATTATTGTAATTTAAGTCAGAATGATGAGAGGCTGAGTGGGATGCTGGTCTCTCAATTGCCATGTTTTTAACAGCCATTTCCTGGAACAGAATGTCCAGATAATTTCCTGGAAATGTATATTTGAGAATTCCTGGAATCTGTTTGAAATTTCTCAAAATTTAGCCCATATAAATTGAGAATGGCTAGTCAATTAAGAGTCACTTCACAATGAATTTAAAATAGCGAGAACAAGAGTATTGAATTTTGGAATTTGCATGATTTTCAGTTGAAATGAGTTCCTTATATTTGCTTTTCAGTTTAGTATGCTGCTGTAGGTCAATAATTTCGATTTTGTTTCACTTGGTACTCTGCAAGACGTTAATTGTTTGTTGGGTAACAATTAATGTCTTGCAGAGAAATTGAGAAAGGATTTGTGAAAAGATCAGCCTTTTTCTTTTATCATCTTGAAAATCCCCAAACCTAGCACTGAATGAATCCTGCAAAATAAGTATTAAATTTTTAAATCTATCATAGTTCGGAGCATTATTGACTTTGGTAGCTAGTTTCTGCATTAATATGAAATACATTGAACCTTTTCCTCTGAAATTGGGACAAGAGAAGTAAAAGTCTGTTCACAAAAGAAGATGTATGACTAACTAGGATAAGAAAAATACTGTATTTTTCCTACCCTAGTAATCTTAAATTATTTAAATAATACCCCTGTAATCTTAAATTATTTAAATGTCCCATAATATCGGTGATAAAAGCTAAATCCCATAGCCAATCTTCATTTTAAGTAGCAAGCACTCACTGAGCAGTTAATTGCTTTCTTCCAGATATTTTAAAACACACTCTCTCAAATTCTAAAATATTGCAAGTGCACTTCATTTAGAAAGCCAGTGCATACTACAGTGAACGAGTAACATGACATTCTCTTCCGTTTCTTTCTGGAAAATCTCACAAAATCATCGTCGGTTCAGAGCTCGACCTCATATTTTTTTTGATACAGAGCGCTACAGGGTCAATGACAAAAGACAGATTTAAGTCCCCGGCACAAAGAGTTTCTTGATGGATAATACAATGATACTTAAAAACTTTTCTTCTCAAATAATTTCCAAGCAATGTAACAAAACCTTTTATCCTGCCAACCATGCAAGGCGCTCCTTTTGTGAAAACACTATCTAATTTTGCACACCCTACTTTAACTTCAGTTGCATTTTTAAGTTCTTTAAAAATGCCCTCACCTGTAGTTAAAACTAGGTAGTGCAAATCAAAAAGTTCTTCCACTATATTAAAATGAATGTTCATGAATTGCACAAATATGCTTAACTGCACACTGTCTGTGATGTTACAGCTTTCATCTAAAATTAACAAAAAGTATTTGCAGTATTGTAGTACAGAGAAAATTTGTGTGGCAACATCCTGGTCCATGCTCTCTATTACGATGCACGACGGTATTTCTAGACAAAGCTATTTTATGAACCATATTTTTTATGTTTATATCGCTAACATTTTGGGCAAATATTAAAAGGATATTTTTTATTATCTCCTCTCTTTCAGAAAGGCTTTTTTCTTGCGGGCAACAGAGAAAGTTCATAAGAAACTCACCTTAACTTCCATTTTGTCATTTCTCTTCTGAAGCAAGGATTGTTGGTTGGCTAAAGATTTCTTTTCCTTTTTTTAAATATTTTTTAACTGATAAATTCCGTTTGCAAGTGTGATCCAACAGGATATTTGCTGTTGAAATCACTATGTTTGAAATGTCGATCCAGGTTAAATTTTTTCAGTTGTGCTGCACAAATTCCACATATCAAACAAATAGGCTGGGAAGCATTTTGATTGGTAAACAAAAATTGTTTTTCCCAGACAGTTTTGAAATCACGAATTTCAGTATCCTCTTCACATTTTCTTTTCGATGTCGAAGGTTTACTCCATAGTGAAAATAAAATTTTTAAAACAATGATGCTCAATGCCAAAGTCTAAAAACAGTTGAAAAAAGCTTAACGTTTTGCTTGGCAATTTAAAATAGACTGAGCCAAAGAAACTGTGAAGGAATATGACGCCAGTTTGTCTGAATCACAGAACGCTTAAGCACAGTGCATACGCATCCAATGCAAAGCGTCTATGAATATCTTGTTTTTGATTTGTTTAATTTCTGTTTTATATCATTTGAGTTTATTACAGTATTTTAATCGAACATGTAGCAACAACTCTATAACTTGTCACGTGATATATTTTCTTGTTCATTTCACTTCTGTATGTAGCTGTAGTTGAACCTGGAGAATAGCACCGGAGTGTAGCTATAGTGAAATAAACCTAAACCAAAATTCAAATTATATTTATTCTGATGTGTTTATGTGTGTATCTATCGACGGAGTTGATACAGACAATATTATTATTTTTTCAGATCTTTTAATTTTTCAATAAATCTTCACATGCCACTGTTAAAATGCCACTGTGCCACACTGTGGCATGTGTGCCATGGGTTGGCCATCCCTGATTTAAAGGAAGAAACAAGAAATTCTGAGAGATGCATGCAGATTCAATGCTGTACAACAGAAGTACTGTGTATTCCAGCAAAAAGTGCACATCTATAATTTCAAAGTATATTTTAAAATTTTTTAATATGTTTGTCATATAATGCACACTTTTTTCTTTATGAAGAAATCTGAAAGATACATGTGCAATGCAATTGTCTTTAAAGCCATTCATTCGAAAATTTTCCCCAGGCTTTCGAACAATGGTATACTCAGCTGATAAGCAATAAAGGGAACAATATGTTTGTGGGGAAAACGCTTGAGGGAGTAAATCCTTCTGCGAAGTGAGTAGGTTGCATTTAATGCAGATGAGCAAAAGAATATTATTCTAGGGCTTTGAGAAAAGAGAGACATAATTTCGGGTAAAAATGTACTTCCAACACGAATGAATTCATGAAATTAGAAGTCAGAGGTTTGATATTTCTTCAATCATTTGAGCTGTGACTTTGAAGTGAACATCAAAGGTATAATTGCATTTGCTTTAGTTGGAATACAGTTGATCTAGTGTTTCTTTTATTAGTAAATATGATTCCTACCTAATACGTAGCGTATTCGAAAACTAAGTACCGTTTCATTCTAGCGCCGTCGCAGCGCTGTGGTGCATGCGCACTAGTCTTTCTTGTTCAATGACTTTCAATTGTCGCCATTTTGGTTGCTCTATGTTGTGTTTTCAGTTTGCTGTGCACATTCAAAATGTTTAAGACAATTAGTTCTCCCGCTGACTGTGAGATTCGTGCCGTGATTAAATTTTTTAACGCGAGGAATGGTAAACCGGCCCAAATTTATCGTCAAGTGACAGAAGTTTATGGTGAATACACGATAAGTGATGGAATGGTGAGAAAGTGGGTAAGAATGTTTAATGCAGGTTGAACAAATGTCCACGCTGAGGCTCGGAGTGGTCAGCCTTCTGTTGTCACCGATGATTTGGTAAGGAAAGTTGATGAAGCAATTCATGAGAACAGACGCTTCACAATGACAACTCTTTCAGACGCATTTCCACAAATTTCACGTACTGTTTTGTTCGAAATTGTGTCTGACCGCTTGAATTATCGCAAACTGTGTTCCCGATGGGTTCCAAAAATGCTCACTGATGTTCACAAAACAAAGCGACTTGGTAGTGCCCTGACATTTCTCACGCGGTGCAGTGATGAGGGAGAAAACTTTTTAAACCAAATTGTGACAGGTGATGAAACTTGGGTGTGTCATTTCACACCAGAATCGAAACAACAATCGATGGAGTGGAGACACACTCATTCTCCGAAAAAACAAAAGTTCAAAGTGACAATGTCATCACAAAAAATCATGTGCACTGTCTTCTGGGATAGGAAAGGCGTTTTGCTTACTGAATTTCTTCCCAGAGGTGAAACCATTAATGCGGCACGATATTGTGAGACTTTAACAAAACTAAGGCGTGCCATTCAAAACAAACGAAGAGGAATGCTCAGTAAAGGAATTGTGTTGCTCCATGACAATGCTCGGCCCCATACTGCTGGTGTCACTCAATCGTTAATTCGACAGTTTCATTGGGAGCAGTTCGATCACCCGCCGTACAGCCCGGACTTGGCGCCGTCCGACTATCACTTGTTCCTGCACATGAAGCGCGAGCTTGGTGGCAAGCGCTTTGGATCTGACGATGACACGAAAAATGCTGTGGAGTCGTGGTTATCGAAACTGGCGGGAAGTTTCTTTGACGATGGTATACAAAAACTGGTCACCCGCTATGACAAGTGTTTGATCATTGGCGGAAACTATGTTGAAAAATAGTTCAAGACATGTATTTTCATGTAAAAATAAAATTGGATTCAAAAAAATTGTTTTACTATTTTTTTTTTTTTTCAAAACGGTACTTAGTTTCCGAATACGCCTTGTAAAACACAGTGTGGTGAAAATGGAAATCATACTGCAGAAAGAATGTTTGTATTGGTGAAAGCTCTATATATGAGTGGAAGAAAAATGAAATTACAATAATTGATATGGCAATGAATAAATATGCTTCACATAAAGGACTAATAAAATGGCTTATCTTAGAAAATCTCCAAATGGATTAATTGTAACAAGAAACAGTGCAAGTTTATTTGCCTTAAAGTGGGCAAAAAAGAATACAAATTAAACTGGAAAAATTTAAAGCAACTCAGTTGGTGTGGTCGAATTATAATATGGAATAATTTAGTTCTATGAGAAAAAACAAAAGTTTTGCAAAGGCTTCCAAAAGATTTGGAGAGCAAACTGATAAGATTTCAGAAGTATATTATTAACCTATAAAAGATTAAAAAAAAAATTACTGTTTCATATTGGAAATACGGATAAAACTTCAGTAATGTTTGATATGATAGGAAACAAAGGAATTGATGTGAAAGGAACAAAAACAGTTCACATAAAGACAAACAGGTCATGAAAAATTTTACTTCACTGTAGTGCTTTTGTGCATAGTGGATGCTATAAGCCTATGGTTTTAGGCATAGTTAAAATTTTGAAAGAAAGACCCATGGTTATTTTTAAAAGAAAGACGATGACGAAATGTAAATTTTTCAAATAGTACTTTTATCCATCTTCTCGAGAAAAGACAGATGGATGAAACTGGTGTAAAATTGTGGATAAGAAATGTTTAGTAAAAGCATCCTGTTGCCTCAGAGAATCCAGAAGTCTTTCATTTTTTGATGTGTTCAGATCCCATCTAATGGATAATGAAAAAAAAAAAAAAATCAAAGAGTGTAATACAGACATGGCAGTTATTCCAGGAGGATTAAAGCCATCAGTTTAACCTTTAGATGTGTGTGTCAATAAACCATTCAAAGAAATTTTAAAACGACAGTGGAATGTGTGAACGGTAAAAGATGAAAAGCTTTTATGAAAGGAGGCTAAATGCATCTTGCCATTCTAGAAATAGTGTGTAAGTGGATAATAAAAGCATGGCATGAAATTAAACCTGACATAATTCAAAAGTCATTTAAAAATTAGTACATCTAACAATCTAGATGGAAGAGAAGATGATTATTTATTCAGAGATCAGAGTAACAGTTTCTTATTTTTATATCTGCCATATAACATGCACTCATAAATTTCTATCTCATTTTTTGTATTAAAAGTGTGCATTATAAACAGGAATATATGGTAAATGAAAAAAGGCTATATTTAAAACATATTTTGGCTGAAGAAGAAAATTTATTTTATCATTAAAATTATTCAACTTTTTGTGCTCATGTCAGTGTTCTCTTTCTATAATAAACATGAACTGTCAATTATTTGCTTTAGGTAAGATCTTACATTTCAATGATATAATATTTCTCATGGATTTATTTGTCCACACAACTTTTTAGATATTGCATTAAGACTTGAAATACACTTTGCAGCTCAGTTGTTTACATTCTGCATAAACATCAACAGCAAATAGTGAAATATTCTTAAAAATATTAGCGTTGAAAATATTTTTGGAATCAAAAGTGAAAAACGTGTTGAAGAAAAACACACTAAAGGGAAGAGAAATTTTCTTTTAATAAAATTTCTAGCATGTGTTATTAATGTATTTGTGCATGTATAGAATAAAACAAGAAAACTCACCTAAGAATTACATTTTGGAAAAATTTTTTCAGCAGGGATATTTATTTTTTTCACTCGTTTAACAGCATAAAAATTACTTAGAAAATAATTTTGCTGGTGGATGCAAAGTCCCTCCCCCCAAAAAGTAGTAGTTTTATATTCTATAAACATTGATTAAATAATTCTTTAGCTATGAGTATATTTTAATTAGTCATTTACATGCAAACAATACAAATTTAATGCAAAAATTAAAAAAGAAACAGTGTAAGTAAAACACAAAATCCACATAACCCTTGTTCCTGAGGTGCACTGAATAGCGTAATTCTACTGCATTTGAAAGATGAACATGATGCATCAATTCTTAGATGCAAATTGATTCAAAACATCATGATCCTAAAAACATAAAACATATCAGCTGCCCCTATTTTTGATAAGAAACAATCTAATCATCACAGGAACAAACATTTAACTAAATAATGATACTGATATCGAGAATTCATGAGTAGTATCCCATATAGTTTTAATATCAATATTAAATAAAACAACAGATAAAAAATTCTTATAAATGAAATAAAAAGTCTGGATTTTGTCACAGAAATTATAACTGCATAGGCATTCTTAAAAACATTCCAAATGGAACAAAAATAAAAAAATACCATTTATAATCAAAATGCTTAACATTACCTTAAAAAATTTTGGAGAGACAACCTAACAGATATCAGTGAAAGAAACAGTAATATAAAACATATCATAATATTTACATTACACAGAATTAAAAACTATAAAATCTCCCACTGCAAAGGATCAAAATCTAGACAAAACTACTACCGTCTGGAAATTTTTTTTTGTTTAGCCACTGATGATACACGAACACACAAGACAAATTAGACTCTTACATAAACAAATATTAAAAGAAATATATCAAATAAAATTATGAAGATTCATGTAAATTATTGCTCAGTTAAAAAATGAAAAATCAGTTTATTGATGACAGACTTAATTTAAAAACTTTACAATATAAGCAACAAAGTCGACTACTTTTAGATGAATAACTATCATGAAAAATGACTTCATGTATTCGTTTTAGATCCAGAGAAAGCAATTATTTAACATATTTATTATGTCCGTTACAGAAATTAATAATAATTAAAAAAATTATTATTAACTGGCTTTTAACCATATTCATGAATGGAAATCACTTGGACATGACCTCATTTTTACAGAAATGGTTAAGCACTTTGGATATACGGGGGAAAAAAAAAACCACTACTGAACTTCATAAATACATCTTGGTCTATAGGAAAAGTGCTCAAAATATGCCTCAATTATTATTACTATTATTAAACCTGTTAAAGCAGCTGATGATTGCAAAAACTACAGACCAATAACTCTTATAAGCAGGCAAAGTAATGGACCAAATAGCTCACAGCAGAATCACGAAGGAACTTTTAAAAGAAAACAAAATAAATTTCTACCAGACAGCATTTAGAAAGCAACATACTACAGAAGATCAACTTTTTTATCTCTGTCAATCAATTGTTGATGGTCTCCAAGCAAAGCCACACAAGAAAACTACAGCTGTTATCCTTGACCTAGGTGCAGCATTTAATACTGTCTGGAGAAACAAACTACTTCAAATTGGAAATGAAATGGGAGTACAGGGTAATGTCCTTATATGGGTTTTTGACTTCCTCAGAACTAGAGAATTTAAAGTAAGGTTTAATGAAGTTAACTCAAAAATCAAAAAGACTCAGGGTGGAGTTTCACAGGAGTCTGTCCTTCGTAAAGCAATCTGAGAAATCTTTGGGACATTCCCTAAAGGTAATATTGAGATGAGTGGAATTCCTGAAACTGAAAATTAACCCACAGAAAACATTTTGCAGCATTTTTTCCACGGGTAGGAAACATAGCTATCTCTTCTCACCACATTTATCTCTAAACAACTAACCACTTACAAAGACAGAAATCCCAGACTATTTAGGACTAACTCTGGATACAGAATTACATTTTACTGAACATATCAGGAAATGTGCAAATAAGTCACTTTCAAGACTGAAAATTCTCGAAAGTTCGACTGAGGAGCAAATACTAAAAACTTTAAAATTGACCTATACCACTCTTATCAGGGCAGTCAGAATCTGCGTTAGAAAAATTAATAACATACAAGCAAGAGCAGCAAATATAATTATCGAAGCAGTCACATCCACAAATACCATGAAATCACAGCAAGAATGTGGCCTGAATTGCACTCAGAGAGTGGCTGTGTTTGTATCTTCACAGACGAATCTTCAGATGAGACTTTCTAACTAACAGCGGAACTGGAATAAACTTTATTTTCCCTGACAGCAGCATAAAACAACAAAAAACTGAAGCAGGAAAAATTGCTTCAAATTACACCTGCAAACTCTTTACCATACAAGAGACTCTAAACATCTATATTAAGCTTGAAAATTCTGAGAAGGCCAAAGGAATAATAATTTTCAGAGACTCTAGGGCTGCCCTTAAGGCAATTTAGCATGGTGTCTTAAGACAGACCCTCATAAATACATAAAGCCCTCGCTCACATCAATCAACTGAATAAACACTGTATAATGCAATGGATACCAGCCCATGTCAGCATAGAGCGAAATTAAACTGCGGACACCCCGGGTTAAAGAAGCGAGACAATGAAGAATCTCATCATTCCACCTCACTTAATGACACGAATTCTGCTGCTAGGTCAAAACTAGGAAATTTAAGCTATGCAAACTCAACACCAACAGAATTATTTCCAAAACCTTGTCAAGACTTAGAACCAGCCATTTTGGAAGGATGAAAATCCTCCAGACAAAACAACAAACAATTTATCCCCATTTAAAACAAACTCCTTTCCCCCTCTTTTTAAAAAAGTGTCCATTTTATGAATTCTTGGGCAGTTATAATGTTGTTTATATTTGAAAAGTTATGTAATGAAAATCTATGTGATTATGTAATGGAAAGAAAAATAGGGATTGCTCTCTGACCTTGAATATCAAAAACTAAGAAGATTCTAAAACTTTTCTGGGATAATAATTTTTCACAAATTTAATTTTGAAGCAATATATATATTCTGCAAAAGCGTTATTCAGGTTTTTTCAGTTTAGCACTAGTTTCCTCACATTTTTTTTTGCTGGATTCTAAATATACAAAGAAAACAGGATGATAAATTATCCTACCAGGTTCAATGGATGTTGAAGCAGCAGTGTCTTGAGATGCTTGTGTACTCTGAAATTCCTTTAGCATTCCTTCTGCAATAACGAAATATTCAGCATGTCAAAATGTATAGAATATTTCTATCACATAGAATATACAAAGTCAGTCCTGAATGTAATTTCAGTGAATTTATTGTGATGCAACTTCAGAGAACAGAACAGATCAGAACGCGGTCTAACCATTTGAAATAATATTGATAAGTAGGTGGGGGTGAAATAAAATAAGTAGGGGTTTGAAATAATATTGATAAGTTGGTAGTGGGGGAATTAAGCTAAGCAGCGTGCCATCGCTCAGTGTGCTTCGAGAATCCAGAGAGTAAGGACGTGCCTGTCTGTGCGAGTTGTTTTTTGATCTTCTGCAAGTGAAATGCGTTGACCAACAGTGCCTTCATCATCACCGACTACCTCGCTAAAGCAGGGGTGCTACAATTAACCAGCCCCCGTACAACCTGAAATTGGCTACCCCAACTTTTTTTTGTTTCCGTGCTTCAAAACGCCCCTGAAATACAAGCATTTTGGGACAGTGGACAGAATCAAAGCAGCTTGCACCGCAGCATTAAAGGACATTCTGGAGGAAGTCTACCACAATGCATTCGGTATTGATGCAAAAGGAGACTTTTGAAGATTTTGGAACACTTGTAACAATAAATTCAATAAATGATTTTTAATAGACTTACTGACATTATGTTCAGGACAGACTTTGCATATTTCATCAAAAGACAGACAATAATAGGTTACATTAAAAATCATAAAAAGTAATGAGATGAATGCATCTAATAAAAATACTCAATATTTTGCAATTAAGAATATCACCCACCTCCAAATTCTTGTGTACTTTGGCCATGTTTGATTGCAGCTTCTGTAACTGAAATTACTAAAAAGTGAAAATATGCATGATAAAACAATATTTATAATTATTAGAAATTTGAAATGAAAAAAAATTAAATGGAAATGAGAAATTTTTTTAATATATGCTCTATCATAAAATATTCAGTGTAGTTCTTAAAATTGAATGTTTACATATTTGTTTAATAATTTGTTCATCATTACTGAAAATATACAATAGAAATATCTTTATGAATGAAGCATCATTTAACTGTACAACATAATCATACAAATTTTAAATCTTATAAAAGTTCAGCAAGTAGAGTAATTTCATTATCTTTTGAATTAAAATCTTTGAAAATAATTATTTGAAAACTTTAAAAATATCTTTAATTATTATGCAATTCTGAAAAATTTATAAAAACTAAAACAATTTACATATATTAAAGTAATTCAGATATGCTTACCACAAATAGCAAACTTGTTATTTTTGAGCCATTCGAATGCTGATCCAACATATAGTAATTAGGTGATTCTATGGTAAGCAATTTTTACATGACTGTACTGAAATTTTCATATTGTTATGAATTTTGTACACTGAGAGATAATTTTAGTGAAATTATAAGTGAGGAGCGAAACTTGGCAGAAAAGTAAGAATACAGGGGCAAGTCTTAACATTGAGTAAATGGCTATCTCACAAATTTGACAAGATACTGCCAAGCTGGCAACGGTTTTGGCGACTAACGACTTTGACTTAAAGAAATGCATAGTGACAGCAAGTAGCAATTCTAATAGTTTAAAATTTTTATTGATGCCTGTCCCTCCCAGAAGACACCTTAAGAAATGCATAGTGACAGCAGGTAGCAATTCCGATAGTTTTAAATTTTTATCGATGCCTGTCCCTCCCAGAAGCTATTGACATATGATGGTAAGACCTCTTGGCAAGTATATAAAGCACAATTTTCTATAGAAGTAGATATGAGCGGATGGGATTCCCAAGCTAAGGCCTGTCATCTTGCCACTTTCCTGAGAGCAGACGCAGTGGATACCTTTCAAGCTCTTGCTGAAAACCAGAGGCTAGACTATGAAGTTCTATCCACTGTATTGAAGCTGTATTTTGGGGAGAAGTCTTTAAAATGTTACAACAAGCTTCAATTAAAATCCTGTCAACAGAAGCCTATGGAAAAACTCTCAGAAATTCCCATAGATGTTGAAAGGCTATCTCATCTCACCTTTACGGAGTGCATGACAAAAACAAAGGAAATCCTGTAACTCAGTACTTCATCGATGGCATCCGGGATCTTGAAATACAAAATGCTGTGGAAATGGCAGATGTCAAGGATTTAAAAAGCATCTTACTGAATGCTATGAAATTCAAGGCAGCCAGGAAGCAACTCGTACAGAACGCCACCGAATCAGAGCTGCTGATGTCCAGGAACTAGTGAATGAAATGACTGCTTATCTAGATGATTTAACCACACAAGTCAATGCCTTGAGAAGGAATAGGGCTGACAAGAAACTGACCCCACGGTGCAGGAACTGAGGTGGTAAAGGCCACACACGAAGAAACTGCAGAATATCACAGGGTACGAAAGCTAAGACCGCTTCCAGCAAGAAGGAGGGAAACTAATTAGTGGCCATCTCATGGGTTGAAGGTTGCCAGATAATGAGAAGCACTTCAGATTTCTGCAATAAGTGGTGAAAATACTGGACTCTTCATCATGGGACATACCAATGGAGTTCCTTGCAATACAACCATCGATACAGGAAACAATGTTACCATCATCCAAAAAGATCTGGCTTAATGAGGAAAGAAAACTCATTTGGATGCTGCCCTGCTTAAGCCTTGAAACTGTGTCTGGGGATAAAATTGACATTGATGTAAAAGTAAATGTTAACATCATGTTTGGAAGCGACGCCTACCATCACATGGCATTACGCAGCAAATCTTTTCATACTCAGATTAGAAGTTCTAAGAAAATTCAATTTTTCCTTGGACTTAAAGAATAACGAACTACATTCTGCCTCTAAGAACATAACCATTTTCAAAATTAATGATGAAAGAGTAAAATCTGCTCACTAAATCATAGTTTAAAGACAATACCACAGTACCACCAAAAACATAATTTTTATTTCCTGGATCCATAGCCGAAAACAGAATGGTATCATGGAACCAAGAACAGTAACACCCCACAAGGAATAATAGATTGGCAATCGTCAACTTATCAAGGGCAGTTATCCTACTGAGAGTTGCCAATGTCAGAGATAGAATGAAAATCATTAGGAAACGTGAAGTGGTTGCAGCATGTACTCCAGTGACCCATATTAAACAATCCAATAGTCCACCAAGCTCTGTGTCTTCAGAGACCTTAATATTGGAGTTATTGCTGAATGCACGACTAAGCAATGAAGAGAGTAGTGCTGCTGAACATGTCATTGCAGAATTTCAATTTGCTTAATCCTTACATTCAATAACTCAAGATTTGCTTAATCCTACTCGTCTTCTGACAACCAGTTTGACACAGCATAGAATTGATACCGGGGATCATCCACCGATCAAGTAATATCCAAGATGTTTACCAACTGCTAAACAGGAAGAGGTGGGAAAACTTCTAAATGATATGAAACAAAGTGAAGTCATTGAAACTTTCGGCATCTCCCATTGTCCTGATTGGGAAGAAAGAAAGACAGTTCAAATATATTTTGCATTGACTATCGCTGGTTGAACAATATCACGAAGAAAGACAGCTACCCTCTTCCTAGAACTAATAATATTCTGAGCACTCTTTCTGGAAGTAAGTGGTTTTTGTCGCTTGATTTAAACAATGGATATTGGCAGGTAGAGATACATCCTAATGACTGACAAAAGATGGCTTTTAATAACGGTCAAGGCACTGGGAGTTCAGGGTGATGCCATTTGGACTGTGTAATGCGCCAGCTACATTTGAATGCCTAATGGAGACTGTTTTGAAAGGTGGAGCCTGTCTGATATATCTGGATGACATCATGATCTTCGGGGAGAGTTTTTAAGAACATCTATAAAACCTTAGAAAGGTGCTTCAAAAATGGAAAGAATCCATTTGAAAGTTGAGTTCTGCTAAATGTAAATTATTGAGACAGGAAGTGTAACACCTTGGACATGTCATCTGACCTCGCTTTGAAATGTCAAGAACATGAAAGACCAAACACCTAGGAGGATACAGAGACTCCAGGAATATGACTTCACAAACGATCATCGGAAGGGATCATCGCATGGAAATGCTGATGGCCTGTTAGAAAATCCTGCCCAGAAAGCTGCAGATATTGCTCCAGGGTTGAAGTGAAATATAGCCACTTACCACAGGTGACAGCAGTTTCGGGCGGCTTACATAGATTAATCGAGTATCGTCCTGATCCCGCAACTACCTGAAGCAACACCCCGAAATCAAGATATTACATGGCCATACAAGGGCACAGTATTAAATTATTCTACGCTTGATATATTATACTTTCTTTACTATGGTCATAGTATGTAGTCCCGATAGTGTATATAATGTAAATAGTATACTAAGATCATGATCCTATTTCTTTCTAAATTTGTGCACTCATTTATTGATTTTGTATTTGATTTGTTTTATGCTATTTATGGAAATTATTCTTTAAGTACTGCATTGCAAAACTTTACGCTATAACACACATACAATATTCACTGCTACATTGAATAACATATTCTGAAAGTTCACAGTCGTATAAATTTTTCTGTTCTCTGAAACCATATCAGAAATAATTTTTTTTGTAGTTAAATATTCTTTCGGTTACATTGCATTTAACACACTGCTACACATACTTGTTGTTACACTCAAAACACATTTTAGAATATGCGTTATATTGATGAATGCGCAGAACTTAAGGCACATCTATAAAACACAATGCTACACTTAATACAATGTAAGCCGCTTACCTACTTAATGTAAGCCGCTTACCACAGGTGACAGGTGAAAGGAGGTCCGGACACACGGACAGCGTACATAGACTAATCGGGTATCGTCCGGATCACAGTCATACGACTAATTACAACATCAACATTGTCTGATCAAGACCCATGGAGTGATGAAGGAGTCAGGAAAGACCAACTGGAAGACGGTGACATTAAATGCATAATTGAAGTAATGGAATATTCGAGCAGGAAACCTACCTGGCAGGACATTTCGAGCTACAGTCCTACGACAAACAATATTGAGCTCTCTGGGGCTCACGCCATACTATTTTTGTACTAGAAGTTCGAGCTGGATGATGGAAAGGAATTCCGATGGCCGCTGATATTTCCATAACCCCAGACTTCCTTAAAGAATTACACAGCAGTCCAACAGAAGGCCACTTTGGAATAATGAAGATTTTGCATAAAGTTTGAGAACACTTCTAATGGAGTAATGCAAGGGCTGAAGTGAAAAGTAGTGGCAATCTTGCAATGCCTGCGTGGGCCATAATAAAGAACTCTGCAAGCTACTTGGTATCGCCAAAACGCAAATGCCTCCTTTACATCCCGAGTCAGACAGTGTAGTAGAGAATCAAACTATCCTTAATAACCTCTTACTGGTGGTTACCAGAAACCAATGGGACTGGGACAAGAAGTTACCTCTGTTTTTATTGGCCTATCACAGTGCTGTACACGAGACTACTGGCTATTCTCCACACTTGGTGCTCTTTGCTCATGACCGTCTTCTGCCTTGTGATCTCTGGTTTGGTTGCCTTTTGGTTGCACTTTCATTGCCTGAGGAGTACATTCAAGATCTCCAGGCATGGTTTGAAGTGATGCATAATTTTGCATGAGAGCAAGTCAACTCAGTGACGGAGAATACGAAGACACAATACAACACAAAAGCTACAAGACATCAATTCTATGAAAAGGATTCTCTCCTAAATTACAGCCACACTAGGATAATCCTCACACAGTCCTAAACAGGCTGAATGATGTCATAGTTCGGATCTGTAAGTTATCAAAGCTTAAAGTTATTCTTTACAACAGGCCAGCCCCTTACTATGGTCATAGTATGTAGTCCCGATAGTGTATATAATGTAAATAGTATACTAAGATCATGATCCTATTTCTTTCTAAATTTGTGCACTCATTTATTGATTTAGTATTTGATTTATTTTATGTTATTTATGGAAATTATTCTTTAAGTACTGCATTGATTTGCCTTAGTTGAAAATATGGCTTTCTGTCCAGGAATTGTAATGCCTGGGATGTGCAGTCCTTTGGAGGGGTATAATATTATGAATTTTTTACATAGACAGACAATTTTAGTGAAACTATATATGAAATTGTTATATTTCTTTTGTGAAATGTAACATGAAAATTTAAAGGAGTGAAGCTTGTTGAAAAGTAAGAATATACGGGCAAGTCTATTTAACGTTGAGTAAATGGGTATCTCATTAATTGGAGAGATATCACCAAGCTGGCAATGATTTTAGTCGTCAAACTTGGCGACCTTTTAGCAACATTTTGGTCTGGTTTCTGTATCACCGAATAGACATAGTAATGAACTAACTGATGTTTGGTATAGCTGTAACCGTGATTTGCCGCTCACATGTATGCCTTTCCAGTAATTCCAAGAAGCAGAAAGTATTAGAAATATCTCGGTGGGCACATGAAAACTATATAAGGGTAGAGGAGCATCTGCCCTGTTTTTGTTGTGAGCTGTTAGTACAGAGCAATTTTGGAGCACTGAAAGATATGCCTTTTAGATGCCCTTTGTTTTTGTTGTGTTTAACGTTCTTAATAATTTGAAGTGTAACTACTGATTGTACTCTGTGATACTGTGAACAAATGTACAAGTATTTCTGTGGAAAGTTCCAGAACTCTGAAGTGTCTCTTTTGATAAAATAAATTTTATTAACCTATTTATTGGACCTGTGTGCATTCGATCTCTTATGAACCTGTATGAATGCAATAATATGATTTTACAACAAAACTTTTTCTAGAATCTTTAACGATATGCATGTACAGCTTGATGATGACATACTTAATTAGATGAAAACATGACAAGTTACTAGGCAACATAACACACAACAAACACATTTAGAAACTTAAATTTTTAAAATGCATTCCTATTTTAAGTACTAATGGGAATTATTAGCTTTTGAATATTGAAAAATGCCATAGAAAGATGAAAAGATTTAAAATGTATTCTAAGTAGAATTGGCCCTTTGACTTTTTTTTTGGACATGAAATTAGATATGGAACATTTCTTTCCACGAGCAATGCAAAAGGGGGGAAAAATTAAGATTTAAAAATATTTAGTCATAAAACATTTAATATTGAAATAATATCATTAAGGTTTTGTACATAAAAATGGATTAAGAAAAAAAATGTAAAATAAAATCAGATTTTTTGCAAATAATAAAAACCACAGATAAAGAATAATGGGAAAATAATACAACTTAATATTATTAAAAATTCATAAGAAAGAAGGGCTAAGCTTAACTTTGACATCAAAAATATTTCTCATTATAAATCCTCAGTTTTAATTTCCTATAAAATATGAGGAGTTTAAATAATTAGCCCAAAGGGGTTTTAGCCAAGAAAGCCTCTTAGTCTCGAAATGGCATTTTGCATTGAATCAATAAAAGTGCTGAATCACTTTTTAAATAGTTGCCACCAAATAATATCATCTTGTATTAAAGAAATTAAATAATGAGGAATAGGTATGAATGTATGTATGTTTCTCACATTGTGAAAAAATAACGGTACTAGAGACATCTAATTTTGAATAACGTATTCCTCCACTCGAATATGGGCATATGGAAGCCAAAATTTGAAATTCATTTTATTACTTATTTCATATTTTGTAAAACGAATTTTTGATTAACAGACTCAACAATTTCAAAACGAGCAGTGGCAACACTATACGGAAGGAAAAACATTTTTATCTCTAGTGCGCAAGACTGTCCATCAAAAATTCTAAAGATATGCTGTTTTTAAATATTTTTAGCTTAAAGGGACATTAGCCCAAATGGTCTCAAAACGTATATGCGTGCATAAATGAAAAAAGCACCGCTTTCGGCCTAATACAAAATCTGAAAGCTTTCATATTTTTTAATATTTATTTTTTTTTTTTTTTTTTTTTTTAATCATATCTTTACAAAAGCATCCATCTGTTGATAATACAAAAATCCAAGAAGGAAAAATAATTATTGCTTAGCTAAAGCTTCCAATATAATAAATTAGATGACAGATATATAAAACAAAAAATATAGCTTATCATTGATGTTAGTTAATTTATATCATCTTTTGGTAACTTGATTACTAATACTTTTGATTTTATTTCTTAAAAGTATTGCTAAACATTTCACTCAAAAATGAATAGGCACCTACAAATACTTATGTTAAGTGGAGCAACATCACAACACTAGCCAACAAATAATTCACAAATGCAGGAAATTAGTTTGAAATTCTGCACTGCTAATAATAATTTAACCCACCATCCATTGCAAAATTACCATTTTTAAATGTAAATTAAGGTTACCAATTGTAAAATTTTGTTTGTTTAATGCAATAAAGCACACAAGGGTTATCTACCCAAGGGATGGAATGCTTCGTAAAAGACTGTATAAGGACAATTGTGTCTTATTCCCCACAAGAAAGAACACATGCAGTCAGTCTATTCAATAGCATTCAAACCCATATTGAATGAGACTACTAAATAAGAGTGTTCAGTGGTCTTATTCACTTAGTTATTAGTAAAATTTATTAACTCCAGAATATAAAATGATGCCAAATAATGAAAAAAAAAAGTTTGAACAATCTGTGTGCATCACCATATCCTTTTAATTTTTTAATTCTTAAATACCAACACACAACCCAAAATTTCATAATTCTTTCATTAGCACTTTTTTACCTGTTGTTTTTGAATGAGGTACGTCTGCAACTTTCGAAGATAAAGACCTGTTTAAAACTTCAACATCTGCAAATAAATAAATTTATAGAATAATTTGAATAGGCTGTTTATATCTGAAATAGAATTTTTTTTTTAATTATAGAAAAAGTTTTGTGTATTAAAATGCACTTGCACACTACACATGTACTAATTAATAATTAAAATATAACTTTAAATATTAATTCACAGTAATTATCTGTTTCAGATGTATAAATGAATTTAATCAAGTATTACTAAATATGAAATTAATTAGCATTTTGCTAGCCAGAAGATAAATACTTAATTTTTCAAAATATTAATTTTACCTTCATTTACTTTATTATCATTTGTATGTGTAAATGATGACGGCTCTTCTTGATTTGTTTCTGCATCTAGAAAATATAATGATATTTAAAATGAATAATAATACTACATTTACTCAGTATTATATTAAGACTTTTATGCGAACATTTAAATAGCCATAAAGATTAACTTTTTTTGAAAAAATAAAATTTACATTTTAAAATGCAGATGTTTTGAAATACACATTTCTAGCAAAAACTTCTTATTTGGAATAAGAAATATAGCCAGCTACTTTTAAATTTATTCTTCTTTCAAAATGTCACGTGTAAACAAGCTGTGGCTCGAAGGATATGTTTTTCGCTTTCTGAAGAGAAATATTCCTATTCAGTAATTCAAAATTGTTTTGAAATGTATGGTATTAAAATTTCTAGTGCAAAATAAGCAACATTATTAATCGGAAAGGTAATCAGAAAGGGAAAAACGATCAATTATTACTTCTGCATGGAAAAATAATGACTCCAAACAAATATCCAGAAAAGGTACGTACTGTTTCTAAAGTTTAATCATTGGTAACAAGAGAAAATCCGCCAACACAGATATCAGTTGCAAAGTCATTAAATACATCTTAAAAAAGCTACAAAAACATAATGTTCATCAGCTTTTGTTGAGGCATGTGGCTCAACCCACAATTTGTAGAACTCTGCATGAAAACTATTTAGTACTAAACTAGCATGAAAACTATTTAGTGGAAATACAATGTGATCCTTGATGAAGCATGGGTTTACCTAAATGACTGCAACAACAACAACAAAAGGTCTACTTGTTATCGAAACCAAAGAGGGGAAAAATATACAAACCTGATTCCATCAAAGAAAGTTTCAGTAAGGTTTTTATGACTGCTGCAGGAATCAACTCAATGTGCCATCATAGGTAAGTTCTATGATATTTAAAAAAGAATTCCATTTCTTTATCCCCATAATTTTCAAAGAGTGAAACTTCTTCAAGACAAAGCAACAAATCATATTTTGAAATGTATAGAATAATAATAGAGAAGTACTCTAATCAGTTCCCCTAATCATTAAATAATACTTTAACCAGATCACTAATCATTGATCGCAAAACGTGAATTAATGCAATTCTTCACTGTAGAACTCTGTTAAGAACATCGAATAATAGCAAAATGGAATGTACAAAAAAGCTTTGTTAAGGTCTGAAAACAAAAACATAAATATTCCTTCTTCACTAGATAAACTTACAATAATTGGAGAAAATGTGTCCTGTGTCAAGCGATTTTTTTATTTCAGGAGGACTTTGTTTTGGGAGAGTTTCATGCTTACATTTGTAGCGTTATTTTGAGAACTGCCTATTAAACTGCTCGAAAGTGCAGAAATTATGTAATTTTTCTCACACTTGTTTTTAACAATGAAAATAATAATTACATCTCCATTTACTTAGTGTTTTATAACTTTTAACAGAGCCTTTCATCTTAACTCTAGAAGCATTTATTTCTAGCTTAAAAATGTAAGAAGTGAGTTCCATTGCTTAAGGATTCTAGACAGACATTTCTCTAAAGATAACCAGCATGTATGTACATATTTGATTTTTCTTATTTCAGTATTATGCAGCTGCTGGGATTATTTTAATTTTTTTTCCTTTCTAGCAACCTTTCCAAGATAATAATAAATATCAACAACGTGTTCATCCACACTTATTAGTAAAGAAGCTGACCCTTTTTCAGTTGCTAACTTTAAAAAGTGACAGGTGCATTTCATTATTTGCAAATATGAATTTTCTTTAAGATGCCTGTAATATCAAGCCTACCATTCCTGGTGCACTGCTGGCACTAATGTGCTAAGCAGTTATCCTGAAGGATTGCTCCTTCTTTTAAAGTTTTAATAATTAGTTGTGCTATATATTACAGCCTGTCCAATCTCCATCTATAAGGGGGACAGAAAGTAAACTACACTCAATTTCTGAAGACTCTAGGTTAAAAAAAAAAAAAGAAACAATTGGATACAATTTTACATCGGTATTAATGCTTTGATCCATAGAGAGGCAAAATGGAACTGTTTTAATGCAATCAATAACTGAGAATTTATTTTTTATACCAATTCCTTGAACCCATTTCTTCTACAATTGCAGCAGTTTTTGTCTTTGCAGTAGAGTTTTTCTTAGTGGTTTTACTGACGGGAAACATTTTTCTGAAAAAGAATTGCAGCATGATCCAATGCATTCAGAGGCAGATTGTGCTCCAGTAAAAAGGCAGAGAACATGCATTCCATATTAATAACTTTTCAGTCTTTGTTTCCATAGAAAAATTTGATGTTTTCACAATACAACTCATGTTGTCCGTGTGTACGCAGAAGTTTAAGAACATCGGCTCTTTCACCGTGCGAAAATGAAAAAACTACAATGACAAATGACACACTGAAATATTACATTTCCTTTATTAAACAGTAGAAGAAAAGTCATCTGTGCATGATTTTTTTTAAAGTATACGAGTATTTCACATTATTTGCAGACAACTAAGAAAAAAGATTGCAGTTTCTTAAACCGTTTCTGGAAAACACATGAAACTTATGCTGCTCACTGGCAAGAAAAATGAAATAAACAACCTCGATTTTGCTTTGTGCTCATTGGCTAATATATGCCAGATGACCCACAGCAGCACTTGACTCTCATTGGAGAACTGGAACATGGTGTTTTGAGACATGTGTTTAGGACTCTCATACACAAAGCAGAAATGCACCATATCTAACTGATGGAATGACTTCTTGGTTTTCTTTTATATGTATCTAGAGAAAAATATACGCACTTTCAGACACCAACGAAGTATTAAACCAAGCCACATTAAAATTGCGAGAAATTTTAAAAATAAGATAAAGTTGGGAGAAATATGTTGCAAATCGGGGTGGTGGGAGTATGAGTGAAAATCAGGAGTCTCTGCCTAAATCGGGAGAGCTGGCAACTTGGAAATATTATTAAAAGCAACTGAAGCATTCTTGTCTCGGAAGGCATTTTGCATGATGAGTAAAAGCTGCAGTTAGAAGACTCTGTTATTGCACACCATGTAGAGAGATAATCCTACTTCATGCACATCTGTTCCAAGCCTCTGCTGATCTGCAGTTTATTTTTATGGATAATAATGGAACAACCCATTATGGTATAATTTCTCACATGACATCAGAAAACAGAATAATGTTTACATGGATTAATTTATTATTCCTACTGATCCAAATTCCATCAAACCTGTATGCAGTGTTTTGGCAGACAGCTTGTGACATGTCTATTTTCACTGGCAATACTTCAGTGGTGGAATACAGCACTGACAGAGATAATGAACAATGTTACCACAATAAGATAAAATCTTATTTAACATGCTGACTGCTGTGTCACCTGTATATAGGTGTGACAGCAAAAATTCTAACTAAGCCATGTCACCCAAATACAGGTGACACTTACATGAGTATTTAAGAGGTGTATGTATTTGGAAAGGTATTTCACAGCACATAATAAAACTAATAAACTTTTATAAAAATAATACAGAAACATGGTTTATTACAAAAATGATTTACAGTTTAATATTTTGAAATATTCCAAGCAAAGTTCTGGCTGGTCAGGGCAATCTCGATTAAACATTGTTGTCTTTCTTACATTTTTTTTTATACCTTTGATTGGTCATTATGGACTCTGTTATTTGAGCAGCATAATCTGCAAGCATGTTTAAAGAACTGCAAGAACTTTTCAGATGGTAATAATATGCTGACTACATTATAGAAGCAAATGTGCTGTACATAATATATAAGATATTATATAGACATGCTTATAAATGCTATACAGATGTACTTATCTTCTGCTACAATAATAGCATAATGAACATTAGAAACAGCAGTGCATAACATAGTAATGCGCGTGGTCTGACAGAAATTTTCTTATAAACTTGAGGCAGCAGTCAAGGTGTTAAAGTATAAACAATGATATTTGAAGTAATTAAAACCCATACTGAGAATGATATTTTTTTTTTCTTTGAAAGTGATCCATCTGTATTACTGTAACCAGTGAAATGCAACTATTTCTAAATAAAATCTCTTTGCATATTTCACACTTGTTTTTGGTACTGAGTTGCTTTCCTCATCACTCCAGCGAATAGCAATAAATGAAAAGCAGATTACTTATTACATTTTATATATCAGTCCAGTACAGAACGAGTTAGGATGGACATATGATCCCCCAAATCACTCAGAGTACATTATTTACATTCCATCTGCTGAAAATAACATTTATACCTTAAAAGAATTTGATAAGGTATAATTATTGAATTACATACAATAATTTCTGGAATGCATATATTTTATAAATAAAATTTTTAGTTACTTATAAATGTACGGAATCAAGAAAATGATATATTATGGCTCCAAATATCAGTAAGGACTAAACTAATTGTATCTGTTAAGTAATAAAAACTAAAATTTTCTAAATTTTGGGATAATTCTGAAGTTTCCTACACAGATTGATACTAGAAATTTTCTATGCATATTAATCCTAGAATTACTCCAGAAAATTATCTTTTTATTAATGAGATTGCTCACAACAACTTGCAAATTTATCATAAAAGTTTTATATATTAAAAATGTAATTTTACATATTTACTTCTAGCATTCTCATCAGGATCTTTATTTGATTTCTGCGAAGAGGAAAAAACTGAGATATCTGAAACACACAACATATTTATAAAATAAATAATAGGGGAGTTAAAAATATTTAAATATTTACATTTTGAATGGATATTAACATACTACCCACTTGTTTACTACATTTACATATATCTAAATAAATTGATTTCATAAATTTACATATAAAAAAAATCTAGAGGTATTAATTGCTTCATTTTTATTAAACCAGATTAGAAAATTAAAATTCTTCCTTCTCCATTTGCTTTTAAAACTTTCTATTTTTAAAATTTATGTAGGATAATTCTAATTCATTATGAAGAAAATGAAACATTAGCTAAGCAAGTTAAAAAGACTGGTTTATATTGAACTACAATTATAATTGAGGTTTGTATCCTCAAGCTCAAAATTTAAAGGAAAATGTCAGGATGGTTCAGTTTAATTACCATAATTTGGGCTAGATAAGCTGCCCTGGCATATATGCCACACACAATACTTGACTAAAAAAAAAAAAGTTATCGAATAAGCCACACTGCAGTATACACGACAGCAGAGCATTGCGAAACATGGCACTTAATATTAATTTATTCAATAATTCCCTGCCATATTGATATAATTATGATGGATAACATTTCATAACATTTACAACATAAACATAATTAGTAATATATAAATAAATAAGGAAGAAATATGTTACCTTGAATTTTCGAAAATAAACTCTGATTATTTTTAAAATATTATTTTTACAGGTTCGGTATCACCATAAATTACCATATTATGAAAACGGATATGTAAATTAGATAAACAAACATAATTTTAAAATTAAATTAAACTACATTTATTCATACTCATCAATGTTAGAATTAAATAAATTTAGCAAATGACCATCAAGGTCAATTTCATCATTTTGTTCTAAATCACTTCTTTCAATGTTGCTATCTTCACTTTCATTTTTTTCGATGATTTCCAATTTAATGAAAGCTGATACAATCGTATCAGCTCAGATCAATTGCCATGCTTTATTGACCTACAAGGTAGCCTCCTCATACGAAGCTTTTCTCATTTGTCTGGAATTTGTGAAGGAATGGAGTCTGCTTTGTATCCATTCCTCCCACTGCTTTCGTAGTTCATGCTTGAAAATTCCATTGATAGCGAGAACCAGTGGCTGTAAAATTTCTGTAAGCCCACCTGGTATCATTGAGACATGGTGCTAAGTTTTTTTGCTTCGGATCTTTTGTATCTGCTAAATGGGATCCCACTGAATCCAGAACGATGAGTCCTCAAGGTTGGAAAAAAGCACCTTCCCTTTTTCGATAAATTTCTCTCAGTCAAAGCAACATCACTTCCCCCATCCATCCTTTTTTGTTGGCGCAAATAATAACTCCTTTTAGGGAAGTTTCCTTTCAGAATTGTTTTTCTTCTGGAAATTATCAAAGGGGGTTAACTTCTCTCCATTGACGGCACAACCCAAAACACAAGTAAAGGAAGTGTTTTCATTCCCGGTTGTTAAAACTGAAATAGTTTTTCACCTATTGAATGAACAGTTCTACTTGGAGGGCAGTCAATAATAATGGCACTTCATCCATATCAATTACTTGCCCTCTTTTCAAATTTTTTTTTTTTTTTTTTAGATGTGTACTCCGAAAAAGCTATCTTTTTTCCAAGCCAGTTCACAGGAAGCTTTTGTCCAATTGTTGTTTTAGTCCCGACAGATAATTTCTTTCGCTTCATGAGCCTGAAACACCAATTAGGTCCTCCAACAAAATTACTTTTGCTTGAAGGCGAATTCTAACTGTTGATACTGATAATCCACTTACAGAATTACTCTTTGCTCTACTCTTGTTGATACTCTTTGCTCTATTGTCTATTTCTCTAAATTGTCTTCCAAAATAGGACATGTTATGACACCAGTTTGACGAGATCCGTTAGGGTTTTTGGGCTAATTAAGCATTACCAGATTAAGTGAAACCCTACAAGTTGCCCCTGAATAAATCCTGGATCATGTCACAAAACAAGTCGACATTTAGTCTGCCCCCCTTCCAAGACTGGAGGCTCTACTAGCAACATGAAGTCCAATGGAAATTTTGAGTTCATTGTTAACATGATGGAAGCATCAATGAAACCAGGAACTATTTCTGAAGGCAGAAGTTTGGAAGTGACCTTTCAATGAAACCAGGAACTATTTATGGAAAAATCAGTCTCTCACTTTCTACTTTATCTGGCTACAAAATTACAGAAGGTCACGATAGCAAATGATATACTTCGAAGACAAAAGCATTTTCCGTGGTGAAAGAATAGGCAAAATTAGAAATGGAACTGTGTAGCAGATATCGAACTAAGACCAAACAGTTGACATTCATATCAAATAAAATACAAGTACTGAATTTATTGTATGAGAAAAAGCAAGATACAGAAGTTATCCAAATAATATTGCGTAGGTTGTTGACCGAAATTCAGGATTCTGTTGCATTATGAAACCTGAGAACATATGGAGCAGTTTTTTGAGTTAACCACAAAGTTCAAAAGTAGGCGAGTATTAACAAATTAACACACAGTGAGATAGGAGCACAGATCGAGAAGATATTTTCATAGATCTATAGCAGAAGGAAACAGCAGTGAGTGTTTTGATAACTGGAAGAAATTTTCATCCAATTCATTGGCAACTACCAAAATAAATTGCAACATAGGGAACTGAGGGAAGATACAAAGAATTTAAACTACTTGGGGTAGTGAAATACAGAGGACACAGTAATTCAAGAAAGAAAAAAAAATCCTTCTCAGATTCAATTAAATACAGTGTTGAAAAAAAAATCTGTCTTTCCCAGTGATTCAAATTCTGTTAAACAATGTTAGATGCATTAATGGACAGAAGGGTGCAGATTAGTTTCTTGGCAAAAAAACTCAATTAGGAAAAAAATTCTGTTTAGATAAAATGGTTATTTTTAACCATCTCTTGACTTGTCGTTGTTTCAGACATAGCAATAATTCTTTACATCTGTCAGGTTTTTTGGACCAGATCAAGTGAAACCCTACAACACAATATTCCAATTTCAGAATCTCAATCTCAATCTATTTTCTTCGCAGCTAAACCAAAGCATACCACATCCATATTTATGCCGACTATTTTTTCCCATACATATGACTTTTTCTAGACATATTTGGAGGAATAAAGCAGGGCTATTTGTTGAAACAGAATAAAACTGAATATTACGATGTTACTGATATGCAAAACGCATGAGCATTTTCCTTTTCAAGGCAGAGACTGGAACTGAAACTGCTAAGATATCTTTCACAGTCTAAGACAATAATTCACACATTGACTTTTCATTTGTTCTTCTGACGCTCATATCTTTCCTGCATAAGATTCTTTTAATACTTATAAGTAGTACATAAACAGAGTCAATTTCCTCATTAACCCTCTCACTGTGTACTTTTTTTTTTATCAAAATAGGTTCAAAAATTGCAAATTTTTTTAATCACATATTTCAAATCAACATATATTTTAGAGTTAAAATATACAAAAATTTTTTGTAAAAGCGTTTTTTTTTCAATATAGAATTAGATCATAGAAAAAGGTTGCCAGAATACTGAAATTGAAGAATAATTATATAAAAGGAAAATTTTGAAAATTAATATTGGTTAAATTATGATTTATTTTATAAAATACAAAGGTAAACATACATACTAATGAAAGTATGCAAAATACTTACAAAACATTATTTAGAAATGAAGTATGTTTGTCGTCGAAATAAAGTACGCACTGTCGGACATTTTGAATAGAAACTGAATTTTCAGATTCATCACTATCTGCAGAGGAATCTGAGAAATTCTCATCAGTTTCGCTATAACTGTCTTCAATATACTTGAAATCAGAGTCAGAAATATAGGTTATATCACTCACGAAATGCTTCCTGCCAGACATCTTTGAGGCACGCAGAATGCTACATTATGTATTCTTGTATAGTCGGCAGAAATGTGGACAACTAACGCCATCTGTTAGCCCACATCTATATAAACAATTAAACATCACAGAAAAGCCGAAAGGAAACTGAACGGTGAAAGAGCGGGTTGCACAGTTAAATAGATGGCAAAAATTCCTCCCTGTGGAAATCGCGGGTTGCGCAAGTTTTGCTACTTCTACATTGCCCGTGGAAATCGCGGGATGCACAGCTAGATGGTTAATGCTTATTTTCCTAATATGTGAAATTGGCCTGTATTGGTACAGATAGGTATATCACATAGAGAACTTCAAAATTAAAAGCTTTGAAGATTTTTTGAAGAAGATAAATTTTGATATGTAGTAATCTCACTGAATGAATAAAGTCAGTACAAGCAGCAAAATACAAACCTAAGAGGTTTCTATAGTTTTGCATTATAATTTGAAATGAGTCAAAATGACCCGCCGGATAAATCTAGTGTTAAATGCTAAGATGTCATATATTACTCTAAATAAATTTGTTCAATTTTATTCAGATTTAGAAAATTAGCACTGTAACCCATGCAAAGATAATTTTGTTTATAAGTATGTACTCTAAATATTAATAATATAATGTAATAATATTTTAATCAAAGTTCACATATTGTGAATTTATTAAAATTAACATAACATATATTTTAAAGAAAAAGTTTGTTACAATTAATTCATTTTGCACCAATTGCCAACACAACAGAAAAAGGAATTTTCATCCAAATGAAATTTAATGAGCATTGAATGTTTAATCAAAATTAAGAATCAAACTTACCACAATTTAAAAATATGCTATTGTTTGCATTTAATAACTCATCAGCATCTGTTTGATTTTCAAACTCTTGTGCATCAGCAATAATTTTTTCCAGTCTTCTGATAAAGAAAAATACTTTCTTAGATTACAACAGTTTACATCAATGCCATTAAAAGAAAACATTAACATAGAGCAACATAAAATAATTAGATCATATTTAAGTAGTGATAACTGGTTATATCTATTTTTAAAGGAAGATACTTTTTTGTAATGTAAACTGGTTTGCATTTGTATTAAACTAGGGGGAAAAAATTAAGAGTTAAGTGCAGCCAGTTCATTCCCTGAAAACTCTTTTCATACAAATAAATTTATATGGAAAAAAAAAGCATATTAGATTAAAATTTGAAATTAAGTACCATTCTACAACAAATCACTCTTAATTTTATTGAAAAACCATGTGAAGGCAGCAACGATCAAACTTCTTGAAGGCTTACAAATATTCTGTTTCAAAGGCTAGAAACTGGCTTTTCAAACAGAAATAAAATAAATATATGATAGGCCTCTAATTAATTTTATTTATTTATTCAAATGACATATTTCAATGCTATGACAGAGAATATTTTTACTGCTTGAAGAAGATAGACTCATGTTAGTTTCCTATGAATTTAGAGGAAGACTGACAGTATTTAGTTTACAGAAGAATAGTTCACAGAACACACATAGTTTTGTAGGATATTTCTATAAAGGTAATATCGGTCTATGGAGGACTGTCTAATTTTAATCTGTACTTCAGTCATTTCACACATTTCTGATTTAAGTCCATACACTTTTTCTATATAATTAAAACAGTGGAGCCTTGCATAACAACCTTGGGTCATGAACAAAGTTTAAAAACGATGAATGTTTTGGATGATGAATGTTGTCTTGATGTGTGTTACCTTTATTTATTAAATATCATGTTCTTCACACTTAAACCATAAAATTTAGTTAAAGAACAATATCGCAAAATAATTTTAAACTGAGCCTATCTTCCTATATACAGAATTTCCTATACACAGTCTCACGCGCTAGAGATAAAAATGTTTTTCCTGTACAACTTTGCCATTGCTCGCTTTGAAATCCTTGAGTTTGTTCATCAAAAATTCGTTAAATTTTATAAAATATGAAATCGATAATAAAACAAATTCCAAATTTTAAATTTGGGCTTCCAGATGCCCATATTCGCAGCAGGATTACATCATTCAAAGTTCGATGGCTCTATGTACCGTCGTTTTATCACAATGCGAGAAACAGAAATACATTTATGCACATCATTTAAGAAATTAAACAACCATTATTTAACTTCTTTAAATATAATACAGGGCTGCAATATTTCGTGGCAACAGTTTGAAAAGTGAACCAACACTTAATGTTTCCGACGCAAAACAAAAACAATAGTCCTTCAGGAACAAAGCCCCTTTGGAAAAAAAAAAGCAACAAATGATATTCCAAAATGCAAAGGAATATTACCTGACATGTGAGAGTCATGTAAACTGATGTCTAACAAAACTATCTGAACATAAACATCACAGAGGAACATGGCAGAAACATCAGTGAGAGACTGTCAACCACAGTATGGTTTTCATTTGATGTTGTACATCTTTCATTACAATTTTATTTTGATTCGTATTTTATAACTTATTAAATAAGATACCAGAGTTCAAAAAAGCATAATGATATCAACGAAATGAAAAGAAAAATTACTAGAATTATGACAGAGGTGAAGAAAGAAATTACAGACGAATACAAAAATAGTGTCTGCCTGTAATCTTACTGCTCAGTTTGGTGAGGCAAAATCAATGATCTGCACTGATCTCAAAAATAAAATAACAGTCAATGGAGTTGATGTAGAGTTGATGTTGTTCTCCATCACTTAAGTCTCATAAACAAAGCTTGGCACTTACAGGACTATGAATCTGGCTTGGAGGAAATCATATTCCAGGAAGAAATTTTATGTGCTTAGACAGAAACAAATCACATGGGACAAATTTTTAGCAGGATAAAAATTGAGCAGTGTTAAGAGTAAGAGAGAAGGGGGGGGACACAAAGAGAAAAATAGCAGCTGAAGAGGGTTCCTACATTCAAACTATAACATTTAACCCTTTTCTCTTCTTACCCGTTTTTATTTACACTGTTAAAATTTCCTTCATACAAATATGGCATTATTTAATTTCTCATTTTTCATATCTGTAGCAATACATTTATATTGTGTAAGTGCTAATATTATGGCTGTTGGTTTTGCATTATGAACTTACAAATAAAGTACTCTTTTTTTAACCAGGGTTCATTAAAAACAATTTGGGTTCAGGTAAAGAAGTAATTCATTTTACATTAATTCCTAATGGAAAAACTGTTTTGCTTACAGATGACAAATTATATTCAGGAATGAATTAAGTTTGTGAAGGTCTCACTGTTTGTGAATTTTGTCTAGTTTTAAACTAGCAATTCAGTTCTATTCAATTTAGTATTGAATTTAGCAATTCAGTTCTATTGAATTTCTACTGCGTTTTAAACTAGCATTCAGTTCTCAGTTCTAAAGCTATCAAAACTTTTAAACTGTTATGAAAGATACAGAAACCTTCCAAAAACGTTTCTGTTTACAGTCAAAATACATAAGTAAGTCGAAAATTAAGTTGACTTTGTTGGAAAGAGATAATCACAATACTTTTTGAAGCATGTAGTTGGCAACACTGCCCATAGTTGTCTTGAAAAAGTACAGCAATAAACAAGCAAAGGCGATTAAATAGCGGCTGCATCATTAAGAAATGGTATCTAAATTGAAAATGTGCATTATTGTTTTCTGTGGGAAAAAAAGCTGTATACCTAATTGAAATTTATCAACATGGTGATGAAGTAATTTTACACCAGACAATCATAAAATAATGTGCCTTGTTCGAGAACAGATACACATCACAAGAAAAAAAAATTCAATAAAGCTAATGCTCCTTGTTTAAGAACAGATACATATCACAAGAAAAAATTTGCAATAAAGCTAGAGGGAATCACAGAAAACTCAGGCTAACTCAGGATTAAAGAAATAGTAATTTTGAACAAAATTTAGAGCAAAATGTATCAGACAAGGAATCGTGAAATTTTTATTCATTATAGCATACCAACTGAGCACTGTGTTACTGATTAAAAGAGGAACATACCAAAGTATATCTCTGCCAAACTGAAGTTGCTTTTTTTGCCTAATAGCCTAATTTTAAATTGTGCTACTGATTAAAGATTTTATTACAATAAAAGGCAAAAAGTAATAGTAATAATTGTAAAAGTAATAATCTATAGTATACATATTTGAATACCATATTAACATCTTCAAATCATGAAAAGAAACATACTCTTTTAATAAGATCACTCTGTCGTCTTCACTTTTTAAAACAGAGATACCCCTTCCTTCCTTATTTCCTGCATGTAAACAAAGTTTGCATTCATCAGGATTATTTCTAGGGCTAAATAGATGTGCATCCCGGATTTCAATATACTGGCCAGGCTGAAAGTTAAAATGTTTTGATACAAGAAAATTAAAATGGATTGTTTTAATAATAATACATTTTCCTTATTTTTTTTAAATGACAGAATCACGAAACAAACAATTTTTTAAATATAGTTCATAACAACAGATACAGACCAGATATAATCAAAAGCTCTACAATGAACCCACTTTAAAAAAATGTATAATAACGAGCCCAGCTAGTAACTAATAACATAGGTGTAATACTGCATTTATTGCTTTTATATTGTATTATTTGTCAATCAATAAGATATTAAATTTGAAAGTAAAATTAAATATCTTATGCTTAATCAAATGGCAAGACACTAGTGCATAGAAGATAAAAGTACTTTATTTTGAAAATGCTTCCCCTTTTCCTTTAAATAGCTGAGGCTGCTGATTAAATTCCAAAGATAAATATCTCATGTTTTGCCAAAGGGAATAACATTTCTTTTAAATTGCTTAGTTTTTTTTGATTAATTGATGCATAAATATCATATGCTTTGTTAAGTGGCAACGCATTGCTTTTAAATCCTTGGAAACCAAATATTTACTGCACTGTCAGTATTAAATAAATAAAAAAAAAAAATAAATAAAAAAAAAATAAATAAAAATTTAGGCTCTGATGTGCAAATGAAGTCACGTGAAGAACTACATGTGCTCGAAATTTGATGCCTGTGGTTGCTTCTGTTTTCCTGCAGTGTGAGAAACATACATACATACATATAGATTCTTCATTATTTAATGATGGAGATAACACCAAATGTATAGAAAATTATTCCTCCAAAGATACGAAAAATCAGATATAAAAGTACTTTATAGATATTTTAAAATGAAACTTTTCTTAAATATTTTCCCCCAGAATTTAAGCAAGATTTTACATAAAAATTACAATCCTCAAAATTAGATAGTTACGTTTAGGATATTAAGATTCATAGTCCATCCATATGAGTATAGCAAAAAACACTTTACCATTCTTTTACCTTCAACCCCACTTTCCTCTGTGTTCTATAAAAAATCTACACAAAACATGCATAACATCCAGTTCTTGGAGAACTAGTACACAACAATACGCATATCTTAGAATACTACACTACATATGTGACCACAGAAACAAAAAACTTGAGCAGATTCACTGCTCCTACTGAAGTTCTTTGACTGTGTCAGAAGTTACAGCTCAATGCTAAGA
>KK112439.1:147226-164988 GCA_000611955.2 Stegodyphus mimosarum | reverse complement strand
GAAAGAGGAAGAAGGAAATAGATTTTTATGAACTTGGAGGGCTATATAGGAGATTTACTTTTGGGGAAAGGGAAATTTCTCATCCTTATTGGTTTGTTTTGTTTTACTACTTCAAATGCTCTTCAGCTTCTGTCTTCTGAATGGGGAAGTCTACATTCTCAAGGCTTTTGTATGTTTTAAAACATTCTTTATAATGGCTAATGCACATTTGCTTTGCAAGCGTGCAGATATTGGCAGAAATGAATATACTCTCATTAGACAGGAGAAATTAATGGCAAAGTTATCCTTTTTTTCATCTTTTTCAGAGGGGTGAAACATCCCATGTTCTTTGTCCTCTCTTCAACATGTGCTGAAATTTATCTGTATGGCAAATTATAAATTAAAATGTTCTGCACTGAAGATAAGGTGAGTTTAATTGAAAAATACAATATGTATGAAGCCAAATCAATACCTTCTTTAAATAGAGTTGATATAAATCTGTAGCCATATAGAAAAACTGAAACTCAACAGTTCCTTCTTATAGAAAGAATTTAGATATGGGGTAAAAGCTGAACATGAAAATGTTGAAGAGGCATAGCAGAAATGATTAAGAATTCAAAGAACCTATGATCTGATAATTTTTTCGGAAAATGCTTCATATAAAGGCCAAAGAATTTGCCAAACATTTTGAAGAGATTGCCTTTCTGTGCTCAAATGGGTTGTTAGATAAGAATCAAAACAACATTTCTTCAGGAAAATTATTCCAGAATCTAGACACATTTCAGAATTAGATGTTGAGAAATTTAAAATTCTCAACATCTAATTAAAAAAATGTAAAAATTATATTAAAGATGATGTTTTGTGTCAACACAAAGATATTTTGAATGCCAGTGAAGTCCGTTGTTCTACAAAATGATGACTAACCTAAAGTTAAAATTTAAAGACTAAAGGGGTACTGGTGGAAAACTGTCAAAAGTGCAAATCATATTTTTTGTGCATGTAATATCAACAGTACTGAGCATCATAGGTTCTGATGACTGGAAAATCTCAAAAGCCAAGATGCTTAAAAAGGGTGGAAGTTCTTATTTCCTATAAAATTACCTATAAAGGATGGATGATGTCTGAACTGTTTGAAGAGGAGCTTTGAAAATGAATGAGGAATTTTTGGTCAAAAAGCAAGAGCTTCTTCTTTTGGTTGATGGACACACATATTTCAAAAACTTATGAATGAATTAAAACAGTTTTCTTTCCCTTGAATGCACTTTGAATGTTGCAGCAAGCTATGAGCCAAAGCATGATCAGGAGCTTGGAAGCACCACTGCAGAAAGCAGCCCACTTTAAGTATTTTAGTGACGTATGAAAGAAAAAAAATTGATTATAAGTTTTCACTTCCTGATGACAAATATCCAATTTAGCAATTTTATTTTTGGCAGCTCATCTAAAGAGTATTTGCAATTGAAATCTAATCAACAAAACAAGCAGTTACTGAAAAGTTTAAAAGTTAGTATCAGTTCACAGAGTTATTCACCTAGTGCTGTATGGAAACCTGGTATTAATTTCTTCATGTATGTTTACTGTATAACCATAAGCAGGATTCGTACACATTTCTGCTCATGGAAATTAAATACTTTTACGGACTTTTAAGGACCATTAATGAAAAAAATTAAGGACCTATGAGCAAATGGGAACTGAATAAATTCAATTAAAAATATTATCTATGCCTGAACTTAATTTTTGTAATACCATCCTAAAAAGAAAATAGATCCGTAATAGTAGGATGAATTATTATTAGATATGAATTAATTAACAAAATTATTAATAATTTTGAGAATAAAATCAATTTTATAAAATGTATCAAGTAGCATTAAGTATTTTACATTTATAATAGTTCGACATATTTGAAAGAAGATAAGTGACATTTCATCACATACTTGCTCAGTCTAGAGGTTTAGTAAACAGCAAATAGATTTTATGTCAAGCGGCATAGATTAAAATGAGAAGTAAGATCATAATCAGCATGATTCATATGCCACTAAAGTACCACAGGTGATAAGTTTTGTATTGTTTTAAGTCTCACTAGATGCAAAGAACAAGTTTTACATGAATTTTTACATTTTTGTGTTTTACTTTGTGACCACAGTAAGGATTAATGAAAGGCAATAATATGCAGAGATAATTTTTAAGGGTAAGCAGGTAGTTATAAATAATTAAATTAGGTAGTTAGATAACCTTAATTATTATGGATTTACATGACCAATATGAAATTTTATTTATTTTCCTATTAAAATTGCAATCTAACAAAATTTAATAGTTTAAAATACATTGATTTATGACATTGATTCTTAAACAATATTAGGATAAATTACACATTAAAAGCTACAAAACATTTATGTTTTGTAACAATAAACCAAAATACTTATGTGTCTTTTTAATTTGAAGCCTTCCCAGACCATTTTGGCTAATTTAAATCGATTTCCTTCTCTTTAAGCACCTTTTCTAACAATCAGAAAATTGTCTCAATACGCAAATCAGTATTCTCACTAGTTTTTGCATGCTTTATCTCCTAACATATCAACCTCTCTACAATATAGCTATGAGAGTTTACTTGATCTGGTAAAAGTTAAATAGTCCAAAACCTTCCGACAGACGTGAAGCAAATTATCGCTATGTCTGAAAGTAACTACAATGTCAGACAAAGGTTTAAAAAATCCGAGCGAAGGCATGTTCTGATGCTAACAAAATCAATTACAGCTCGTGGTGATGAAGTTAAACAAGAACAGTCAAATTCAAACTAAAAATGTGGCCTATTGGTCAAAGACTATACAATTTAATTTAAATACAAGCTGGCTCAGTAACTCTATCATATGAGAAAATAGAAGTGGGAAACTATAGTAAAGGCTGAAATCATAAACAACTGGGTAATTTACATAATAATAACTGTACATATCTTTGAAGAGTAATTTTTTTTATGTATTCAGTTTCTTTCTTCAACACATTTCCTTTTCATTTTAGAATTTTTGGATTTTAAGGATTTTTTTGGATTTAATTAAGGATTTCTGTTATTCTAAAAAAACTAAATGCATTTAGAATGCACAGAAAAAGCTGCTAATTTTATTTCTTTAGCAACATCAAAATTCAGAAGAAATATGAAATATATATGGTAAGGGCTGATTTTAGAGCTGATGTGGCAGAATTTTTAGAATTTAGTGACAAACTGAGCAACAAAATCTAGAAATGTCATAACTTTTAGAACTTAGAGCAGGCATTGGAAGCAGAATTTAGGATCTACAGAGATTGCATCAGGTGGGAAAATGTCTAGCGCCAGTTCTGTATGATGCATTAAGGAATATTATATGAACTTTTTAAATTTTCAGTTTTCAGTTTCTTTACTAATAAAAAAAATGCATTTCTATAACGCCTGTCCATGTGATAAGATTAGAAGCATTCTTGATATTTTCCATGCTTGTGGCCAGTGAAAAGTAGAATTCATTGCAAACTTTCTGTAAAATACATCCATTATGTGTTAACACCATGGAGATATTTTCCATTTTGTCACATATTACTGGAATTTTCTAGAATTGTGGTTCTATAAATTTCACCTTCAAATCCTTTCAAACTTCCCAAGCTGCAGTGTCTAAAATCCTATAGAAAAATTATCCCTACCAAGTCTGTAATAGCCAAAAGCCAGAAATATTTTGAACAAAAAAGCGGGGGGGGGGAAGTGTAAAATTAATTTTATAGAGAAAACTGATGCATATTCTGAGACAATTACATGTGAAAACTCTTACTATGAAAAAATAAAAAATAAGACACTTTTTAATTAATTACATAGCTAATTTCACTTTTAGTAAGAACTGTTTTGCAAATTGTGTTTTATAGTATTATACATTGTTTGTTTCTCAGATTCAAAATACTGTATAATAAGTTGCTAAAATGGAACTTCATAATATGACAGCAAAAAATAAAAATATTTTATTTTAATGTTATTTTTTAAATATAATTTCAATGAAATTTATCATTGTTACAATGTATTAAAAAAAATCGTCGAAAAATTGCCAGATTTTGGAATTAAAAATTTTCAATAAAAACTGATCTTAAAATTGCCAAAATGTTGATAAGTCGCCAAATTTAGAACTGTCAAATAAAAGAATTCACTTCACCAAAAGCGGAAAGTTGTTTAAGAGCTCTTTATTAAAAAATTTTGAAATGCTTATGTTTCACTTCTTGCTTAGAAACTCTACTATCCCACTATTTATAAAAGAAATAGGAACAAATTATAACACATGAACCGACTCAAAAGATAACCATATACGTCAGTGAATCGCCAAAGATATTCCTCCAAAATGCTAATTCACACTCAAAATGGCAGTCATAAAAACAGGCAGAAATTTCAGATGATTAAAATTAAAGACCTTCTGCTGATTTTTGGCCAAAATTAAGGACTTTTAAGGACCAAAAATCGATTAAAAAAATCTAAGGACTTTTAAGGACTCTTAAGGACTGTACAAACCCTGCATAAAGAAATGAACAGCTTCCTACTATGCTTTTTTGTTTATTTACTGTATTATATTTCAAAATTTATGAATTCAGTTCATATCATCATAAGTAAAATATAATAAAAAACATTGCGTGACTAAACGGGTCACTTAGTTTTCTCAAGAGTAAATGATCGACAAAGAATTAATATAATCATGAATTACTGATACTAAAACAGTTGCATTTTTCAAGTATGTTAACTATAGACATGGTAGCAGTCTGCTATGAGCAGATGCACATCTACATCATAAACAAAAATTTCTTCAGGATTATGTAAGAGGGACAATGTAAGAACACATGGTGACAGTTCGGCTGCAGTTCTGCCTATTTTAGAGATATGATGTAATGAAGAAGCACAAGCTATAATCTATTAACAGTAAGTACTTAGTTATTGTTAAAAAGTATGCACCGAAACTTAAATAGAATCATCAGTTCTGCAAAATTGTAGATTTAAGATATGAATATTCTATATATTTTTTAAATTTGGCTTTTTAAGCAGAAGAAATAGTTGAAAGGTTAACTTTTGACATTCATGAAATGTATCCTCAAAATGATGAGTCTTACACTCAGTGCAAAAGTCTGGAAAAATTGGCAAGCCATAGAGATAAATGCCTTCACAATGAAGGGAATTACCCCAAAAATTAATATATAAACAGTATGCCTGACATAAGAAGTACATTTCTTAGGTAGCAATGGACCTGCTATGTTCGCTTCAGAAATTTATTTACTGAACAGCTTATATAAATGATAACAGCTTTTAAGTCAGCATAGTTTGAAACAATTATGCTTCTTATACCACTATTTGATTGAAATTAAAAAATAAAATCATTTACAACAAGAAATATATTGTTAATATAAGAAAATTATAAACCTTCACACTGATAATGTAAAATAACAAAGGCACATTTGGTTCTGTAAAATATATATATATATTAAAGAATTTTAGATCTGAGAAGCAAAATAATTCAGAAATAATGTAATAAATTTCAACAGTTCAAAACGCTAATCCAAATGCAATACAAAATAAATTTTAAAATAACTTATTTTTAAAGTCAACTGACAATGATAACGTTACCTATTATTAAGCAATCTAAATGACAGCTTCAGAGTATATAACACTTTAAACAATTATTTGCACAAGCAAAATATTTCACTAGTGGCAGCTTTTGATAAATTTTAAGAATTTCTAAAAATCACTCCGCCCCCTTTTTTTTGCTTTCAGTTTTCAGAGTACACAGAATCTTTACGGACAGAACCAACTGACTGTTTCTCATATTTCACTTATAGTTCATATACCAGATTAATAAGTTCGCGGAGCACCGTTTATTCGTCAATATTAGACCTAAAACTTCGACGCCATTTTCATAGTTGTTCTTTCTTAGGAACACCTCAAAAGTTTCATTTCGATCTGTTAATTTATTCATTGTTTAACCGCCCTTTATATCTAACGTGTTGTGCCTTTTTTCAGGTATGGATAAAATTGAGCAATGTGCAGTTATCAAAATTCTTTGTAAAGAAAGGTTTAAAGGCAATGGAAATTCATACCGAAATGGTGAATGTGTTGGGTGAATCTGCTCCTTCAAAAACAATGGTTTGCAAGTGGGCTAGTTTATTCAAAAGAGGTCATACCAGCCTTGAAGACGATCCTCGAGAGGGACGTCCAAAAACTGCATCAACACCGGAAATCATCGGAAAAATACAGGATATGGTATTGGAAGACCACTGATTGACTGAAAGAGATTTAACAGAGGCTTTAGGCATTTCATTGGGCACAGTGAGCAATATTTTGAGTGTTAATTTGGGTTTCAAAAAACTCTGTGCAAAATGGGTGCCGCATTCTCTAACGATGGAGCAAAAACACATTCAGATGCTACTTTGCCAACAACATTTGGAGCGTTTTTAGGAGAATAAAAGCGACTTTATCCGTCGATTTATCACAATGGATGAGACTTGGGTCTACCATCATGATCCTGAATCAAAACAGGAGGCTAAGGAGTGGTGTGAACCCGGCTCTTCGGCGGTGAAGCGAGTTCGTGTGCAAAAACCAGCCAAGGTGTTAGCATCAGTTTTTTGGGATGCGAAAGGAATTTTGTTTATAGATTACCTTCAAACTGGCAAAACAATTAATTCAGATTATTATCGTAACCTTTTGAATCAATTAGACGAAAAAATTCGTGAAAGAAGACCCGGATTACAGAAAATCATTTTCCACCAAGATAACGCACCTGCGCACACAGCTCAAAAAACCATTGCTAAAATAACTGAATTGAAGTACGAATTGTTGCAACATCCAGCCTATTCACCAGATTTAGCTCCCTCCGACTTCTGACTCTTCCCACACCTCAAACAATATCTACGTGGAAAATGATTTTTTTCAAACAAAGAGGTAATAGTTGCCGTGGAGGAATATTTTGCAGAGCTGCCGAAAAACCACTACAGTCAAGGGATCCATAAATTAGAAGACCGTTGGAATAAGTGTATTGAAGTTGAGGGAAACTACGTTGAAAAATAAAGTCATTTTTACAAATAAAAATTGGTTTCTTCATTTCCGTTCCGCGAACTTATTGAACAACCTGGTATGTATATCAAAAAATGACATTTAAATAAATTATATTTTAAGAATAGAAAATGTGCAAAATATAAAGTTAAGTTATATATGTGACAGTCAGCATGGATTATTAAGAATTAGCATGTTTCTAAATTAAGACTAAACAATATTGTTAAAGAATTATCTTCAGATTTAACATTTAAATTTTTGACATAACAAGGCAATTTAACACATTTTCAATATAACTGTAATAGTATACCTAGAAGAGTTGTCAGAAACATAAGCTCCACAGAATGCAACATTTTAGTTATATCCTTAAAGTAAATGTAATACCTAAATATTTCATAAACAGGATAGTTCTTAGAAGTTAACTAAATGATAATAATAAAAACTTACTTGAAGTTCACTAGCTGATGTAGCATGGTGACCATAAACTGATAAAATAACATAATAATTCTTAGCAATTCTGAAGAGTTTTTGATCAATTTTTTCACCTTGTAGACCCAAATGGGTATTTTCAAGCCTATTAAGAATTTTTAACATAAATTACTATATTCTTAATAATTTATTTATTAATACAAATTTGAGACGATCCTACAGAACTATTTTGTCTGCTATTATGTCATATTTAATATGCTCTTTTCAGACTTTAAAAATGTTACATTTTGCATTTCTGACAGAAATAGTAATTAGAACTAAGAACTGTTAACACAACTCTAAAAACACAGATTTTAATTAAACAATGATACTAAATCACATCTTTTTTAATGAATCATAATTTACATATTATGAAGATCCTTAATTGACATAAAAGCTATTTTAAGAATACAGAAATTTATTAAGAAGCTGAAGGAAGTTGTCAGAAAAATTCTTCATTCAGCCCAGTGAACTGCTTTTAAACCAAAGTCAATCAAGTACTCTCATATTTATTTATTTGTTTGATGCATACAAAATAATGCTTAAAAAAAGCATAAACTTTCTAGCTATTTTAAAATCTCCATAACATAAAGCAGATTTGGTTTAGTTTACCAGTGATGAATGAATTTCACATAAAACAGTGTTGCGCTTAGCTATGTTAAAGGTTAGCTAAATTAGATAAAGCGAAGAAACTGAAGCCCTTTGTTACAGAAATTGATATTGTTAATAAAAGAAGTGCTAAAACTTATTATCTTTAAATCATTTATGCTAACAATTCTGTTACATTACGGATATAGGAAATTTACTTAATTAATGTTCTAATAAACTATAAAAATTTTCCTTTCATGATGATAATATAAAAAATTTCGATAAAATATTTCATTAAAAGTATTAATAATAATGATAGTTAAATCAAGAGTCCATCCCTTCATCATAACTTAAAATTCAAAAAATTTTATTTTTTACTTATATCAGAAGTCTAATGAAAGCTTTCATAACTTATTTTTTTAATGTAGAAAATTTACCTTAACTAAATATATGCATGAAAATATTGAACTACTCAAAGATTCTGACATACAAAATATAAATTATATGATTATACATACACATTTGTTTTTGTTCCATCCCATATTTTTAGTATTACAGCATCAGTCGTTCTAGCCACATATACACTAATTACCTAAAATATAATGATTTTAAAACAAAGAAGATTTCAAATTATGAATAAAATATTGAAAAATAAATCACTTGAGAACAAGATAATCAAAAATAAATTATTATAATGAGATGTATAAAGTTGTTATTTATCATGCCCTAACAAACAAACGATATGAAGAATCGCATGGAGGAGAAATGGGTTATCTACAATAATCATAAATCTCAAACATTGCTGCTAACAGCATAACATGTTTGCTGAAACTATTTCAATTTGGGATCACACTTAAGGCTTGGTTATCTTATACCCCTCTTCCCCAGCAACCAATCATACAAAATGGTCTTCAAACTAACACATTTTTCATGCTTCTGTTCCTCATAGATATGACAGCCATAAATGTCCATAGCCAACTTAGCCAAAGTTTGAACTTCGATCCGTGAGCAGGGCCTGGATTTTGAAGACCTAAGAATTTACTGAAAGTGCCATTAAAAATGGTTGGAAAATGCTTTTAACATGGCAAAAATGCCCTTAAAAACACATATCCCCCCTTTTTGAAAAATGGAGAAATCCAAGATCATTCGCCACCTTCCTGCTAATAGACTATACCAACTCAGCCAAAAAAAAGGGGGGGGGATTTTATCGAGGTTAGAAACCACAGTCATGACTGAGTAATTACAAGAATATGTTCTGTGTCTAATGTCATGGAACTGAACATTCACAAAAAGTCTTAAGAAGCTAAGAAATGCTGGTATGGGAAAATTCTTAGAAGTGGCACTTAAACCTTGTGGGAAAAACTTGCAATAATAGGTAGAAATAAGAGATTATATAATCAGTTTTTGGTGGATAAAACATGCCAGCCTAGTAGAAATTAGTTCATACTTGTTGAGATAGCAATATTTCAAGGGTAACTTTATTTTTCAGTTTGACTACAAGAATGTTCTGAAATACCCTAAAATGCTCTAAAAACTTACAGAATTGCTAGAAGAGAAAAATACTTAAGAAATGCAAAAAAATATACATGCCATCAAAATTCAGACCTCGCTCATGAGCACAAAAGCTGCTTATGCTAATCATTAAAATGAACCTGTTACAAAAGATCAAAGTGATTTCAGTACTTACTTCTTTTCTAGATGCACTGTAAAAACTATGCGAACATTTTTTCAAATAAATTTACAAGCCTTGTTTGAAAGGCACAGATTTATTGTTTCAAGCACTTGATTTTAAACTTAAAAAGAATTAAAAAAAAACTTTAAACACATTCCTTAACAATTGCTAAGAAACAATTGGTTTATGCAAAATGTCATCTTTAATAGCTGTGCAGTTATAGGAAAAGTAAGTATAAAGGGCACTGCAGGATAAGACCTTTTATCTGTATAAGAGGCAGTGCATTTGTGTTGTTTCCTTATTCGCAGTTGCAAGTAATAATACATGAAAACATTGTTACTTCTGAAAATATTACTGTAGATTTGAAATTTTGATAGCAAAATGTAAGACAGCATAAGAATGTATATGATTGCAGCCCAGCAGTTTGATATCTCAAGGCAGGGCAAAGTGTTCCTCAGACTGCCATAGCAGTTGGCATGTCGAAGAGTGTTACTCACAGTTAAAGATGGCTGCTGAAGAGGGAAATGCAGTGCTGTGATGGTGAAGTTTATGGCACACAACCTGAGACTATATGCACCAAACACATATTACATACTTTTCCTTTTTTTTTTTTTTTCCATTTACAAATTATCACCAAACACAAGTTTAAAACAACACAACTTTAATCTGAGCCATTAATCAGATTTGCAGATCTTGTTCCCCCAAATAGCTGTGACATCATCACTGCTCAGACTCACCAAACTGCACCTAGTGACTTCTAGTATCTCAAAAAACTCGTATGTTGGGCACTTGTATCTCTATTCTTTTCCAAGAAATATGACTAAGCAGCTTCTGTTATAGCATAGCCTGCCAGACAGAAATACTAGTGAGTAATTGTGGCTGGAAGAAATGGCACCAATAGTGTTTGCAATTTCTTCTGTGGTACTAATCACTCAACTGTCTTTTTCCACGAAGCAAAATTTTTATATATTCCATATGCTTTCCTAACTCTTTCTTTTGGCACAAAAGTTGTTATTCCAGACACTTAGAACTTCCATGAATCCCTTAATCTTACATCTTAATTTCCTTGCTATAAAGTTTGACCTAGTGCAATACCTACAAAAAGCTGCCTAAACTTTTTTTTTTTTTTGTTGTCTCACAGTTTCCTGACACTCACGGTTTTGAATATTTTCATAATTCATTTATCATTTTTAATTGAAGTCATAGGTATAAAGATTGTAGCTGCCAGCATGATAATAAAGGTAGCAGATTTCACTACATCATCAACAAGCACAACTTAAATATTTCTTCTGCAAGTTCTGCAACAAATGAAGAGTTTCCAGTCTGCTCTATCAAGTATAATATGTGCGCATCTTTACATGAGATTTACTCCTTATGTGAGAGATACAAAAATGGGAAAATAATCACTGTTGTTAGGATTATTCCCAACATTAAATGTGCAAAATGGCAAAATAGAGGGTGAACAGATGGCAAGATCAAGAGAATGAAAAGCCCCTGTAGACTCATGGAAATAAGTATTCTATTATTATGAAGACAGAGGCAGTAATCTTTGATCAATTGTTCTAACTATCTGCTTAAAAGAAAGTTTGGGTCCATACTTCCCCAGAGTGGACTATGGCTGTTAAAGTTCTCTATTATGATAAAAAGTTCAGGTTGTTCTATGAGATCATCTAAATCTCATTTATTGATGTGTTAATTTGGAGACAAGTAAACAGAATTAGGTGAAAACAAAATCTACATATTTAATCTGATCATGACTGCTTGGAGGTTTGTAGTTAATAAAACTGAGATAGAGCTATAGTGAAGAGAATTTAGTAGTTATACCTCCACATACAAGATCATCAAAGATTATCATTCTTGTTGAAAGAATAACTTCAAAGCTTAGGCTGCTGCTCTTGTTTCAACAGCTTCCTTGTATTGCTAAGCACACAGGATGATAGATATTAATCATATGTCTAACGTGAAGGGAATTTTGAAAAAGCCATACATAAAAGTCCAAGACGCTTGGGAATTTCTAATCCCTTTTCTACTTTCATATTATCTGAATCAGCTGATTAAGAATCATACCATTAATCAAGCTATTGCTAATACTTTAATTTTGTTAATTATTTTCTTACGGATGTTTTTCAGTTTGTTTTGAATAAGTCTTTTTTCAGTATTAAATGAATTGGTTTCGCATTTTTGGGATTACTTATAGTTTTCTGGGGTTTAGAGGATGGAGTTTATGTACTAACTGAAGTCTGGCTAACAGACAGAGCTGATCTAGAAGGATTGGTTAAGGCATGTTTGTTCGTAACTGGGCGTTTTCAAGTATTCTTCTGTCTTTAGCATATGTTATATTCTAAGTATTTAGTAGGCTAGAATTTCCCTTTCTGACTTCCACTTAAGGAATGAGCATGAAAATGTAGCAGGTACACTTTTACAATTTATACACAATGGCACAGCAGTACAGGTATTACTATCGTGGCCAGGATAGGAGATCTTAGAATGACCAAAATGATGTCATTGGAACCATTGCATTGGGTTTGGAATACACAGCCTTAGAGAACAATTAAAGTATCCATATTGTTAGGCAGATTAGGTGAAGTGAAAGTCAGAATCATAGGTTTCCCATCAATCAACTAACCTTCTTTACATATTTTGATATGCCTAGCAACACAGACATTTTGATCAGCTAGCTCAGAAACCAACTCTTTACAAATAGAAGGTTGATTTCTGAAATTACGCCTTGTTTTATACTTTCTTAATAGTGTTACAAATTTTGTATTTAGAGAGATAATTTTGGTAGAATTATAATATATTATAATAATTATTATATATATTAACTGTTGTATTTCCCCATGCTATGCAGCGCAAGACAGATTTTAACAGAAAGTTATGCCAGAAAAGTAAGAATGCAGGGGCACGTGCATTTAACATTGAGCAAATGGATATCTTGGTAATTTGTATTGAAACTGAATAAAGGCTTCTAGGTCTTTGCACGTACTATAGGAGATTCGTGAAGGATTTTTCTTCCATCATAAGACCCCCTTCACAAGCTCACAGAAAGCAAGCAAAAGTTCATGTGGACAAAAGAATGTGAGAATGCATTTAAGAACTTGAAGGAAGCTTTAACATCTGCTCCAATCCGGACGTATAGTCAGCTCGATAAGCCATTTATTCTTGACAAGCATGCCAGCAATGAAAGTGTTGGTGCTGTTTTGTCCCAAGGGAAAAACGGCCAAGAACGTGTCGTGGCTTACTGGAACAAGTGCCTGTCTAAACTAGAGATGAATTACTGTCACTACGAAAGAAATGCTCGTCATAGTTAAGCTGTAGCACATTTCCATCACTATCTCTATGGCAGAAAACTCCTGCTCTGCACAGATCATGCATCACTGACCTAGCTTTTAAATTTCAAGAATCCTGAAGGTCAAATAGCAAGGTGGATACACAGACTTCAGGAATATGACATCACTATCTGTCATCAGAACGGATCATCACACGGAAACGCCGATGCCCTGTCTGTAAGAGCTCACCCAGAAAGTTGCCAATATTGTTCCAGGGTTGCCATGAAATACAAGCTACTTGATCTGGTTGCAAGACAAATTACATCAGCATTGGCTGATCGAGACCCGTGGAATGACGAAGAAGTAAGGAAAGACCAGTTGAAAGATGGCGACATTTATCACATAATTGATTTAATGGCGTCCCCAAACAGATAACCTATCTGGCAGGACATATTGATCTATAGTCTGACGACAAAACAATACTGGGCTCTCTGGGACCCACTGCATATTCTTGCATATTCTGCATATATACTTGTATGAGAAATTTGCATCGGATGATGGAAAGGCTTTGGAATGGCAGCTGATACTTCAAAGATCCTGGAGGTCCTTAAAGAACTACATAGCAGCCCTACAGGAGACCACTTCAGAATAATGAACCCTTGCAGAGAGTTTGATAGTGCTTCTACTGGAGTAACGCAAAGGATGACAAAAAAAACAAACAAAAGAGTACAAAAGTAGTACCAATCTTGCAATACCTGTGCGGGTCAGAAGGACAGAGGAAACACATCCGAGGGATGCTACAACATTACAATGTAGGAGAACTTTTTGAACGTATCACCTTTGACATCATGGGTTCCGTGCCACAAACCACTAACAGCAACAAATACAACCTCGTTATCATTGATTACTTCACCAAGTGGCCTGCAGCGTATCCTATTCCTGATCAAGAGGTTGTCACAGTAGCAGAGGTAATGTTTCAGCATTGGATTTCCAGGTCGAGTGCCTCTTCAATTACATTCTGATCAAGAAAGAAATTTCACATCAGCTGTAATTAAAGAACTGTGCAAGCTACTCGGCATTGAGAAAACTCAAATGATACTCTTACATCCCCAGTTGGACAGAAGAGTGGAGAGGTTTAATTGAACCATCCTTAATAACTTCTCGTTGGTGGTTTCCAGAAACCAGCAGGGCTGGGACAAGAAGTTACCACTGTTTTTAGTGAATAGCAAGTAATCTCGTGGACAGTACTCCAACTTAGATGCTTTCCAGTTGTGACCTTTGTCTGTCTTGTGATTTCGTGTTTGGTCGTCCTCTGGATGTGCCTTCATCGCCTAAAAAGTACATCCACGATCTACAGGCACGGTTTGAAGTGATGCATAACTTTGCTTAAGAGCAAGTCAACCTGGCGACAGGGAAGATGATGACCCGATATCTCACGACAGCTACAGGAACATTGGTCCAACAAAGGAGACAAGGCATGGTTGTAGAATCCAATTCAACAGAAAGAACTCTGTCTTAAACTACAATCACCTTGGGATGGTTCATACACAGTCCTAAACAGGCTAAACAACTCTGTAGTTCGAATCCGTAAGTCACTGCATTCTAAGCCTAAAGCCGTTCATTACGACAGGCTAGCTCATTATGGCCACAGTACATAGTGCATATAACGTAAATAGTATAAGATCATGGTCCTATTTGTTTCTAAATTTGTGCATTCATTTATTGAATTAGTATATGATTTGTTTTCAGTTACTTATTGCAATTATTATTTATGTAGTACGTTATTGTATTGTAATGTTTAGTATTGCATTGGCGCTTTAGTTGTAAGTACAGCTTCCTGTCTGGGGACTGTACTGCCCGGGATGTGCAGTCTTTGCGAAGGAGGCAGTGTTATGAATTTTGTATTTAGATAGATAATTTTGGTAGAATTACAATTAAAACTGTTGCATTTTCCTATGCAATGCAGCATGAGACAAACATTAAGAGAAAGCTATGCCACAAAAGCAAAAGTTCAGGAGCACATGCATTTAACATTTAATAAATGAGTATCTCTTTAATTTGCATTGAAATTGAATAACTATAATTGACTACTGAGCTAGCCATAACCATAATTCCACACTCTTTTTTGCTTTCCAGACATCTCGAGAACCAGAAATTACTAGAACAATCTCGCATAATCAGTTGAAATAGCAGAGGGAGAGTTGTTTAGTTAGTTGCTTAGTCACCGTTTTTGCGAGTTTGGTTCCACGTGAATTGAGATATCTGAATTAGCTTTCTCTTTCTCATTGCATTTTAACATTTTTAGTAGTCTGAAGTATAACTACTGATTATACTGCACGATATTGTGAACACTTGTACGAATAACTACCACAAAATTTCCAGCATTCTGATATATTTCTTTTGATAATACATTTTATCAACTATTATCGAAGATGTGCATTCAATCCATTACAAACCCATACACATGCAACAATATCTATATTATTGTTTGTTATTTTATTCACAGTAGAGGGAGAGATACATTTAAAAAAAAACTGATGATATTGTTTATTGATTAAATGGATCCTCTTTTAGAACATAAATTTACTTTTTAAAATGGTATCTTTACATTAAGCTCCATTTCAAAAACATTCATTTTATTTCACATAAACATTTGATGCTTTACTTGCTGGAGAAAACAATGATTCTTCAGTTTTTTCATTATGAATAATATTTTTTGTTTGTTCTTAGATATTTTAATTTCATGACTCCTCCTGCATTTCTTCTTTGGAGGAACGATAAAAATATTACTTTGGCAAGTAGGAAAAGTGTAGTTTTCTACTCAAAACTGATTTAAGTAAATTTTTGACTGACGCAGACAATAATTTATTTATCAGAGTAAAAACAGTTATGAGTTACTTTTTTTGCTTCATTAATTTCAGTTATTAGCTTAATTACATCTGAACATTAAAAAATTTTGAAGAACTTCTGTACTTTGTTTCACAGAAATGAAAATACAATATTCCCCTACTTACGTTAATTAGTTCAAGGCCCAAACTAACAAAAATGAAAGTGATGCCTACCTTAAACTAATTTAAGTCAAAATTAAGTTGGAAATTAACAGAGTTCATGAACATTTCTACATGTAAAAATTAGGTACTTTTAACGACAATCAATGAAAAAAATTAAGTACCTGTCAGCAAATAGCAACTGAAACTAAAAGAATCATCTAAATTTAAACTTCCCTTTAATTTATAAAAAAATAAATCTTCAAGCAGGATTCATTGTTATTAAACACAATCTAATAGTTAACTTAATTGTAAAAGAAATTCAAAAATAAAATCAGCTTCATAATTTTTTTAACTAGCATTAAATTATAATTAAATTTTACATGTATAACAGTCCTACATATTTTAAAGAAGATTTGTAACGTTTTATTTAAATTTTACTAACAGTTAGTTTTACACCGTTTCTTTTTTCTAAGCTTAGTTTTGTCATGCACTCGCTTAAGTACAAAGGTTTATGCAGATTTCCTGTCTGGCATACATTAAATTGAGAAGTAAAATAACAATCAGCATGACTCATAGCAGAAACTTGGGTGTTGCTTACTTAGAGAAAGAAAGCCACTGATCAGAAGAGACATGAATGCCTTCCAATGATACAGATGGTAAGTGTTGAAAGTTACCTGCACTAGTGCAGTTAGCTGATAGGTTGTTTTATACTATTTTTAAGTCATATTATTTTCAAGGAATACTTCTAATTTTTACATTTTTATGTTGTCTCTTTCATCCACAGTATGGATTAATGAAAGGTGATCACTCATCTTAACATGTAGCAGTTATCTTTAGTCGGAGTTAATTTACATTATTACAGTTAGAATGCTTTTTAAAGTTTTAAAAAATATCCATGAAAAAAGGGCTAAGAATATTTTACAGCAGCTATAATTTATGATATTAACTCTAAAATGATATTAGCATAATTATACAAACAATTTATGTTTTGTAGCAACAACAAAATATTTATGCATCTTTTCAATTAGAAAAATTTCCAGATATTTTAGCTAATTTACATCAGTTTTCTTCTCTTTAGTTCCTTTACTAAGTTTATTTATTTCAGTAAACAAATCAGTCTCTGCTTCATCTCCTAATTAGTTAATATTTTAACAATTTATCTTTGGAGAATAATTTTCTCTCTTTTATAAAATCAGTTTCTTTTCCAATGAATTTCCTCTTCAATTTAGAAGTTTCAGATTTACTTAAAGATTTCTGTTATTCTAAAGAACTGCTTGCACTTAGAATGTATAGGAAACTGCTAATTGTATTTCTTTAATAATATGAACACTGAGAATAGATATGAAATGATATAATGTCAAGGCTGGTGCTAGAGCCAGTGTGGCAGAATTTTTAGAATTTAATGAAGCTTCAAGCAATAAAATTTAAGACAGGAATTAAGCTATGCATGGTGCAGTGAGCCATATATGATAAATGATGAATATTTTAATATATTGTTCATTTTCAACTTCTTTGCTTTCTTTGATTTGTGTCTAGTGGAAAAATATTCATTTTTCTTCCAAAAATTCTCCGAAAGATAAGAAATTCATCATAAATTTTCTATAAAACACATCCATTACACGGTAATACAGTGAAGACATTTTCATTTTGCCACATTTTTCTGTATTTTGTAATTTCTAGAATTTGCTTATAAAAAGTGTTTTGGAAACTGATTTATAGCATTTATTATTTTGTTTACTTTTCAGAATCAAAATATTCCTAAA